>OX451218.1:20213213-20497848 GCA_949628195.1 Phasia obesa | reverse complement strand
AGGAAGCATTGGATGTTTTGGTTGTCACGACATCTTTATAATGTTATCAGTGCTTCCGATCATGACAGATTTCCATAATATTCACAAGTGCAACTAGCACGTTTTGTGAAACTTCAGCAAAAATAAGTTTACAGGCTGTTTTGGACTATACCGTAGAGCAATTTTTAGCAATATTAACGGTATTTTAAAAAAATTAACTAATGGGAAATAAATAAAATTTGTACTTAATAATATTAAAAAATTGATTAGTTTTACTTCTTAAAGTAAATTTTACTGAAAAAAGTTAAAATTAGAAACAGGGGAAGTTACCCTCGAACTAATTCCCACTTTTCGCATATAATTATTATTTACTTTGTATGGGGAGTAGCCCTTCCGCGGGACCTACCTCGTTTGTTTTTCACCTAACTTCGTATATCATCTTCAAATTAACTCATACTAAATCTGAAGCCTCTTGATATTATAGTTATCTAGATAGCAGATTATTTTTAATTATTTTGTATGGGGAATATCCCTTCCGTGGGAACTATCCCGTCAGTTTTTCGCTGAATTTTATATCCTGTCTCAAAATTTACTAATACCAAGTTTAAAGCCTCTATTTATTATGGCTTTCTAGATATTAGATTATTATTAATTAGTTTGTACGGGGACTACCTCTTCCCCCAGTCCTATCCCGCCAATTTTTATGCTAACTTAAATCGGTCTCTTAAAAATTATAAACAGGAAAAGTCACCACGAATTAATTCCCACTTTAGCCATCGAAAACCTCACTGTGCGACGTACTAAGATGCCTATCGGAAAAATTTGATTAAGACATACCCAGTAAATTTCCAATAATTTCCAATAATATGTTTTGGCAGCACTGGACATAAAAAAACAAGAATATAGCGTTACTTTCTTTGGCTGGTGTTACCATATTTGTCAACTCAATATCTTCTTATTTTATAGTATGAGAGACAAGCTGGCTATTAAACATCACATATTGTCCTAAAATAATAGCACCAGTTTTATATTTCAGTAAAATATTTATTAAATAATTAATTTATTAATTCAAAAATAGTTCAAATAATATTCATATTATTTATTACAATTTATTTTTATTTTTTTTTTATTTTTTGGAATTTACACTTTTTTTTGCCTACTCTAAGCAAAAAATTTATACACTAAGTTCAAAAAACTCTTTGATTAGCAATTTATTTTTCTTTATTTTTATGCTTAACTTTAAAAATATATATTCATATGTGTTTGTGCGGACGGGTTTACGAGAAATAAAAAATTAAATAATTATATTTAATAACTCAGCAATTGCATAAACAAAAAATTACTCTTAAAAGCAGATAATGGTAAAGATTACAATGTGAGTAGCTAAAGATTGTTTTAAAATTGAAACTTTAAAGTCAATTAAAAAAAAAAAAAATAGTGAACTGTATAGCTTTATTTAAATAATTGTTTTTTTTAAAGCTTGCCGATTTTGAACTTTCGACTGGAAACGTCTACTTTCTTTCTCATCGAAGAGACTTTCGTAATTTCTGACATTTGTCTTAGGATCAGGGTCCCTCTCATAGCATCCACATATAATATTTGTGTGCTAGCCTAATACTAGCTAGTGCTGGACACTTACACACACACTTCTGTCTTAGCATCTCACAGATAAAGTCTGCATTCTTCGGTTTTTTATCTTGTCCTGGTGATACTTGAAGTTTCCATGACCTGTCGCTAACTCAATACTCCTAATACTTCGATTATATCCAAACAACTTTTAAAATTTCATGCCGTTGGGCTATTTATGAGCAGTGTCATTAGAGATTAACCTGTCCACCTCTTGCGAGGTATTCTTGTCCGTCTCCCAATAAAAGCTGGAGTTTTTTTTAGAGATTAATCTCATCATGCCTTGCGTGCCTGGCGGATTATTACCGGCCTATGTGATTTTATCAAAATAACATAAAATTCCCACTGATGAAGGTATATCCCGTTTGCGCAGGTAAATATTTATTAAAACCGGAGCTCGAAAGGTGCCCAAAATTTTGCTCGACCTAATTCAGACAGCCTCCTAGTGATGATTTATAAGTTGATCTGACAAATAGACGGACCTTACCGCAGTGCCTGCAAGACTACGGCCTATTAGTCAGTTTAAATTTAAACTACTTTTTTTTGTTAAAAGCGAAGTAACACTCGGGTAAATTAATGCCTATATTAATTTTGTTACTGCCTTTGGAAGGGGATACGAGTAGATAAGACACACGGTTAGTGATAACAAAGCTTCACTTTCGGCAACACCGCAATTGCACGTTATAATTATTTATAGAAGTATTGCAGCGCCTCTGGTGTTATTTAAGCGTATTAATTTCAAAGCTAGCATTTTTATTCGCCGGCGATTTAGTGCTATGTGGTAAATAAAATAAAATTTTAACTATTTTTTTATATTTTTAATGATGCTTTAATTGTAGCGTTAAATATTTACAGCGATAAGGACTATTCACGCCTAACTCCTAATTGCATTGATTGGCCTATTGCTATTTTACTATTTTCAAAACTTATTTTTTAATGAATTTATTTAAATTGAGTTGAGATAACAAGTGGGAAATGTGCATTTTGGATCTTTTTCAACTTTATGGTACTAAATAAATCCCGTATCGAAAATACCACTCGTTTCTTATGACGGTCCACGAAAAGCAGCAGTTTTTTTATACCCTGAAAAAGATTATGTTGCCCAGCTGGGCCATGCGCCATCGATCGGAATAAGCAGTAATCAGAACGAAAATTAGCTAGTGGTTGATTGTTTTGAAACTATAGATTTCACTATGTTCCGTATAACTAATACTGCCAACAAATGAAAAATTCTTTTGGATTTATTTAAAATATTTTTGTTTTCATATAGATAAAATTTGATGTCAAGCTTAAGTTCGTTTTATTCTCTCTAAAGCCTAGTACTCTGTTCGAATTTCACAAGGAAAATTTGACATTTAAAATGTGGTGTCTATCTCGCGATTTGGAAGAATTTTACAATTTTGTTGCTTTTAAGTATACCACATTGTTTTACAAATGTTAACAAAAGCCAGGTGATCAGCTGTTGTTTGAAAAATTCCGCATGAAATAATGCCCATTTGCTTTATTTCACAGCTTTGATAAAATGTTGCCAGAAACATTTCAATGTTTTTCCACAGCAAAAACAGAGTACTACTTCAGCAACATTTTTTCATGACTTTTTCATACCAATTTTTTATGTATGTAGTTTGACAGCATTCCGCATGAAAAACTGAACAGAGTACCAGGCTTAAGAAAGAATAATTTTAATTACAAATTAGTTGATTAATATTAAAGAAAAATCGGGACAATTTTATTTTAGATAGAATGTTTTGTTTTATTTCTTTATTATTGTTTGAATTTGATCTACATTTGGAATAAAAATAGTAATTTAAAATTTTCAAAATTTTACAATCCATCATAATTCAAAATCATTATTTTTAAACCATATGTTTTCCATTGCATACCTGATAATTTCAACCCAAATTATTTAATTGTATTCACTGAATTTAGTTTCACAAATTGCTTTAAAGTAATCACAAAATAAAAAACGGTATGTGCAAAAAAATAAATAAATAAAACAAGTTTAAGAATGTAGCAATTTCGCAAATAAATATTTACAAAACAAGCTGACAATTTTCATTGTTAATGGGCAAATAACCAAAACAAGTCATCTGGCATCCACTTGCTGCATTGCATGTACTGACCGTATAACAATATTATAACACTTTTATGTTTATTTAAACGACTTAACAATTTCAAAGCATACGTTAGGGATGTGGAGTAAATAAAGTGGTGTTTTTTGTTGTTGTTATTACTGCTAACAAAAGGTAAATATTAAAAAAAAAACTGTAACAGCACTTATTAAGATGTTGTTTTTTAATAAATCATCTATTTATGTATATTTTTTTAATTGAATAAAATTATGACGTTTTTCCCAATCCTTCTGTAAAATTTCTTTGAGACAGTCCTTACCTATCCACATACTGGCAGAAATGGATTATGGTCCAGTGAATGCAGTATTTTCGCCCTGATTGCTTTTTACTGCGTTACTAATACTTGTCGACGGCTTTTTGAGAGTGTTTACATTGTCAACGTTTTGCACTGTGGCGTTATAGAACACTATCTATACCTACTTTGTTCGTGTTGAAAAATGCAATTTAATTTTTGGAAGTCAGCCATCTTTTGACTCAGCTTGGGGCCATACACTACATAATTCATCATCTAAACTCCACAATGCTTGAAGATCGATATAGTAATAACTCTCAAGGCCATGAGTGACTATCATACTCAGTTGTATGATTTGTCAAAAATTGATGTGTGCTCAAAAAGTATGATAGTGTAGATTAAAAGTGTATGTGTGTGACAGACTTTTTGACAGTCTGTACGATTTCATAATCTTTAAAAAAAAAATCATAAAATAGTATTTTCCTATGCGTTCAGAGTTGCAAAATCTTGTTTTGTATGATAGTGTGGCATCTACAATGCCATTTTAAAACGATTATTTAAGTAGGACAGAATTCTGTCAGATTTTTTGTGATTAGATCGTACGATTGTGATAGTGAATCATGGCCTTTATGCCATTTGGCGTCGTCGACATAATTTTGCTATTGTTATAAATTTATAATGTTGCTATGTCCTTTATAAACGACTTTTTATTTGTATTTGGTTTTTTGTAATAAAATATAACGTCGTTATTTTCTTGTATCGACGACGATTTTCCATAATTGTTTTTTTTTTATTTGGTATTTTGTAAAGTAATTTGACGTTTGAACGTGAAAATAAACGTTTCGACGACGGTTTTGTCGTCTCAGTTTTATAATCAAGTTGAAGTGCCACAAAATTAATAATGAAGAAATGAAGAAAAATATAATAATGAATTCGAACTAATTCGGAAAGTTGATGGAAGAAATGCCTGGGGTCCTCCAAGATTTCAGGATTGGTGAAAAAGGTGTGGAAATGATGAATTTGTAAAGGTAATTATAAAAACTCAAAAGTCTGATTACAAGTCTGGCCAGACTTGAAATTTGACGAAAACTCAGATACCTTCAATTAATTGTGAATAAAAACAAGTTTTGTGCATCGATTTTGATAAAATACTTATTTTTAATATATTCACATTTATGAATAATGACAAAAACTTTTAATTTTCGAGTTTTTAATTTTTTTAAATTAAAAAGAATTTTTTTTTTCTAATTTTGCGTGAAAAGTTTTTTCCGCCACTAGTTTCCAAATAATTCTAAAACTGTTGTGTTAAAATAACTTTAGGACAGTTTTGTCCTTTAACCCCTGCTGTCCCATTTGTTTGAATCTGATGTACCGAGTTGTAATTGTGGAACAAGATTAACGTGAGTACCTGCCTAGTTGGCCTAATCTCACGGTGGTGTTACCACCGAGTGAAACTTAGGCGTAGACTAGCGCCCCCATTGTGTAGTATAACAACACTTTACGATTGCCACCAATCGCTTTTTGTGTGTGATACAGTCACAATGAGTAGCAATTTATATAATATGGTAAGCTTTTCCAAGGCAAGCCTAGATCCACATTATAACCTCTTGCTTAGGGGTTTGGAGACTATCCAAACTCCGTCTGTTGAGAGTACAACAGCACACTTGACCGACCGTGCACCATACCTACATAAATCGATCTTAAACCACAACCACCACGTGTACCCCCGAAGGGAAACCTCACCAATAACCGGTCACAGAGAGGATAGGCTCTCTGTGAGGCCACCGATTCCCGTGGTACCAGTCCTTTGGGCACTGGTCGGGTCTCGAAGAGGACCCGCAATGTTTATCGCAGACCTTTTCTTCCAGATTTAGGCTCTAGGAACCCTAGCTTCTGGTGCCACTATTTTCCCCGAGTGAACCGCGTCAAAGCATTTGCCATTCCTGCAGTGACAATTGGAACCCCCGGGGGTACCGAGTTGTAATAAAATATACCGATGTGAACCCTTAAGGGACTAATATTTGTCACGTCCTACAGAGGGGTATTTTGCTAATCTAACCGGACATTAGGCCAAAAATTAAATTAAAAAAATTTAAAAATTTAAGTACGCAACTCGACAGATAACAAAATTCTGCACCGTATAGTGAATTTTCAAGGCTTTTGCTTGAGATTTGTCGGTCCCGACTTGAGATTTGTCCGTGTTAAAATCAAGAAAGTTGAGTAAATCGCATACGTTTTTATTGACTTTATACGATTTTGAAAGGTTTGCAATATATTTTTTTCTGGCTAAACGAATAAAGATTTCATATTGACTTTTTTTACTGTGAAAGGCTATATGAGCAGCTACTTATATTAATTTTTAGTAAAATTTTATTTTGAATTTTTATGATACAAAATTTCTTTCGAAATCAAAAAAAAGTTTTTTTTTGTTTACTTTTTGTCAAAAACAAAAAGTCACTTGTTCTTGGGAGTGAGGGCCATTGCGATCCTAAAAATATTATATATCACTATAAAATTTATGATCTCTACTGTTATACCGTAGAAAAAAAAATTTCGCGTTTTTACGCAATTTATTTGGCGATTTTTTTTTAGTTTCACATTTTTTCTGGCTTTGCTCATGTGGCACAGGTAAATACGAGTAAGAAACCATTTTGTCGGTCATAAAATGTTTTTGGTTTCCATATTGCTTTAACTAAATTAATTGTTTTTATTTTAAATAAAATTTGTTGTTACTAATGTGAATTAATTATTATCTATACAAATAATAAAACTGTGATTTTCTGCCTGTCTGTTTGTGTTCGCATCACGTAAAAACTACTGAATGAATTATAATAATATTTTATGCAGGGGATACCTTAGTATTGTGTTTCAAATAAAGGATATTTTTTGCCCTAAAAATATCTCATTACCAAGAAAGATGGAGAACAAATAGTAAAAGTAGGTAATTTTACCGATTCAGTGGTACTGCAAACTTGGCAGCATCTTTTTTTGTCAGAGGGTAATTTAAGACACTATTTACAGTACTCTTAAACAATTTTGGAATTTAATACAAATTTTAGAATTTTATATAAACCCTATGTTTATGAATAATTACTCAGGGATGGGAACCTTTATTTAAAGTAATTACATAAACCATATCTGAAGCACTATAAAATTAAGAGTCTTAAAGTGCATTACTTTCAAAGCAAAAAAAGGATGCTGACCAAGTGGCGGGCACAGCTAGTTATGAATAAATTAATTATTCTCAGATAAATTTTGGAATTTATCAAAAAAAAAAAAAAAAAAAATAAAAAAATTCACATGGGCGTTTGAGGGGTTGTGATTGGAGGGATACCTCCTCCTACCCATACAAAAAATTTTATTTTTATGGTATTAAGGCGTATGTAGTACTTTAACTTTAATAATTACATTATTTTTGCAAATAATATTTGATGTCACCGCCCACAAAAGGCAGGGGGAGGGGCAAAAAATCACATTTAAAAATCTTCAGGGTCCAAGTTTAGGTTTTTAAACATTCGCTGACAATAAAAGTTGCATTTGCTAAACAAAAGTATGGGAAAACTTAAAAAAAATTGAATTTTTCAGAGGTAGGATTAGTTCTTCTAAGGGGAACTTTTTTCTCCTGAGTCCGATTTTTCTTATTTTATAGCTTTAACAGCCTAAGAGATTTTTCTGCCAAGTTTCATTAACCTAGGGCCACTCAGAGCCAATATAAGCTAAAAAAAGTAGTGTCCGGCTAGATTTGCAAAATGCCTCTATGTGCGACGTCGAAACTAAGTGACGACTTGGCATCGTCGTTGCATAAGAGCGACATCGTTGTTGCTTTAAAGCCTGCATCAAATAGAACAAGGATGAATGCCTCATTTCGGCTTCTCCACATTTTAAGTTTTATAAATATAAATTCCTAAATAATCGAAAATAATATTTTACACGGCCACACCATTCGCTGCCCTTGTTACCCTTTCAACATTTACTATAATTTACTGCTACTGTATCAATTACAACACTAAAGTGCCACTCATTATTAAAACCACTATCTGTCTGTTTGATGAATAATTTACTGATTTGCTGTAATTTCAAGAACATCATTTTTTTTTTTACTAAATTATTGCTTTTGTTTGTAATTGTAGCGCATATGTTTATAAATTATATTTTTGTTTTTGTGCGCTTTGTATAGCATGTGATTTTCGATATATTTTTTTGTGGTTTAAGTTAAAGGTGTAGGATTTCCAATTACAAAAAACAGCTTCAATGTATTTAGTAAAAAAAAAAAACACAGGTGTATGGGATACTCAATACCAATTTAGATCATCATAATTTTATAATTTAAAAAAAAAAAATATTTTTTTTTACTATTGCACAGTGGGACCGATAGCAAAATAAATGATAATGAGTATACAACTTCAGATTTGTTGGAAAAGGAGGATTTAGGCTTCCATAATATTATTTATGGAGGAGTACAGGCAGACGGCACTACAGTGTGTAAGATTCCTATATACATACATGCAGTAGGGAGCAGATGTGAGTATTTCTTCCATTGCTAGGTGCAAATTAAAAACAATAAGCAATGAGAGAAAATTGAATAAAACACAAAATAACTCGTATGTACTCAGTTTGGCTCGTACTTCTTCGTTAATGAGAGCTGACAAGTCTTAAACGCCAAAAGAAGCTTCCAGAGCAATAAATAAAAATGTTAGATGATGGACAGCAATAAAAGCGCTAGACAACATTGGATAGCTTGCAGCTGTAAAGAAACCTAAACCTGAATTCATACATAAAAATATTTCGGCACGTTTACAATTCGCCATGCATTAGAAAGATGGGGCTGAAAAAAACCATGACCACCTATATTTTTAAACGTTTTTTTTTTGTCATTTTGTTCGGCTTTAATGATTCTCTTTTGCTTTTTTTTTGTCAAATAAACATTAGACCGCGACAGGTAGATCGCAAGGAGTGCTTTCATATCTCGGGGGATTAATAACGCCCTGCGAGTGCCGATTTTGTGTTTTGTATTTTTAGGTTGGTAAGGATATTCTGCTTTGATTTTTATTAAAGAACTTAAAAGAAAGCAATACATATAGAGCTAGCCAATGGTTCAGTTAAAAGGCAAATGGGGGGTCAATATGAGGAAATTTTTATTAACGATTTTTTTGCTTTAGTCTGATCATTCTAACTCAATATGGATTGCAGGAAGACCTAAATTAAAAAAAAAAAATTTCAATTAAATTAAAAAAAATTGTCAATGAAATTTAAAAAAAATTGAAAAAATTTTTTTTTTTAAATTTTAAAATATATTTACAAAAAAAAAAAAAAATACAAAACACTTTTAAAAATATATTTTTACAGAAAATTTTTCGAAAAAAATTTTTTAAAAAATTTTCGAAAAAAATTTCACAGGAAGGTCCTAAATTAAAAAAAAATGTTCAATGAAATTAAAAAGAATGTTCAATGAAATTTAAAAAATAAAAATTAAAAAATAAAAATTAAAAAAAAAATTTTAAAAATTTTTAAAAAATATTTAAAAAAATTTTTAAAAAATATTAAAAAAAATACAAAACATTTTTAAAAAGGTATTTTTACAGAAAATTTTTCGAAAACAATTTTTTAAAAAAGTTCCAAAAAGATTTTCGAATAAAATTTTAAAAAAGTTAAAAAAAATTTTTACAAACAATTTTCGAAATATTCAAAAAAAAATTTCAATATTTCTATGAAAATTAAAATCATGAGTGTAACATAACATATTTTTAATATTAAAAATATATGTATGTACAGTAGAGCCCCTTATAACACGGTACTTTTACAACGCATTTTCATATTACGCAATTTCAAACCCTCTTACAATGCGGGTATTCCCCCTTTTCCGCGGGGATTTTCGCATTATATTTCTGTACTATAAAATCTAGAATGATAAGTAATTTGCACATTGTGTTGCTATGAAATTAAATTATTTTATTAAATTTGTGTTCCCAGTTTTTGTATAGTAAAAAAACTAGTTATACGAGAATACTCGTATAACCCGTTTTCCTTTAACGCGGGACCAATCCACCGTTTTATAAGGGACATTACTGTACATATATAGAGTAACATATTTTTTAAATACGTTTGATTCTTAAATAGATGAGATCTCTATTTTAAAACCTAGATGCATTAAACACATAGACAACATCAGGATACCGACTACAAACTGTCAAAAATTAAATACACACGTTTAACGGTAAACGATTATTTTGAAGCCAGCAAAGGTTATGACAACCGTTGTGGCTCTTTCTCTTTCAACATTTGACTTAAAATAAATAAAATTTTTGGTTTTTCGTCTTCCCTTGGCAAAATTGTTTTTTGGAGTCCTTTAACGTTGGTCTATAAATGCTGGAGTTATGCTTAAAAATAGTCGAAAGCCTCTATTTTGCCTTCGTTTTCCCACTTTTACGTAACTTACACCATGAAATCGTTTCATGAAATTTCTTCAATTCTCTTTTGAACTTTCTTGTTTTTTCTTGCATCTCTACACCTCTTGCCTACACAAAACCGGTTTCATGCAACTGATTTCATGAAAAATGTCATCGTGTAATTTAGCTATTAGTTGTTGTTATTGAATAATAATAAGAGACATTTTGTTACTACATTAACAAAGTTACCAGACTTTGTAGTTTCTCTGACTTTATCAGGAATGGGAAACGTAACGATACAAAACAAAAAAAATATATAAATATATACCTAGAATTAAATTATTTTTTATTGCCTTTTAATACTTTTTTGTGACATGTATTAAATTAACTTAATTATTGTTGCCATTTATTTACCTTCAAACTTTAATTCTATGCAAATTGTTTAATTTACATATTTAAGCTTCACGTGTAAATTATTATACATAAACACAAAAAAAATTGTTAAACATACATATATTTAATGCTTCCGTTAAAATTAATGCAACATCATTATTTCAATGAAAATTTTTACAGTTAACATGATCTTTCTTTTCCTAAATTGGCTCAACACGAAGAATGAATATCATGATCTGTTTTTTTTGTCTTCCAAACTAAACAAGAAACGTGCCGTGCCACAGCATTACAATTTTGCATTTTTATTTCTCACTACTGATTCAAATATATCTAGTCTTCAGTAAAACTTCTTTTATTATTAAACTAATTATGTATGTCTTTTTTTTAATTGTTATAATTTTAATGATAATAATTTGTGTGATGTGATCAGTCAGTCACACGTTTAGAAGAATTAAAGAGAAAAAGAAAAAAAGGTTTTATAAATAATGTAAACAAAATAAAAACAAGTTATTTATTGACAGTAGCAATTATAAAGATATGAGCTGTAACGAGGGCTGTTTAAAAATTATCTGAAAAACACAAGCAATTAAAAAACATGTTCACTTTTTAACGTATTTTCTTTTCATAGGGGAAAACTGCGTAATTTGATTCGAGAGAAAACCTTTTCGGAACACAAATTCTAATGAATTTGTTTCGGAATCGAATTACTCCAGCTCGGTACACTTCTACGAATAGACTGTTAAGTATACTTTCAATAAGAAAGGATATTTTAAAGCAGGAGTCCAAAATTGGCGGTGTCCTGTTATTTCAGAAATTTATTGTTGAAAACTCCTATAGACAAAGAGAATAAATCTTATAAATAAAGTTCAACTATTAATTACTTTTCGAAGTCCATTCGAAGAGAAGTGGTATAACATGGAGTCTGGAAGATCATAAAAACTGGCTCGCAATGTTGAACTTCCGATAAATACCGAAGAAACAAGAGCCATTAGAATCAAAAGCACTAGCACACCCACTAATATTTTCGCGAAAAAAGTATTCTATATCGGAATCAGAATTCTACGGTACCTCCTCACAAAATTTTGTTAAAATCCATCTGGTAGTTTTTAAGTGATGCGAACGCAAAATAAAAGCAGATAGACAGACGGAAATGAGTTACTATTTTATTACTTGTATAGATTTTTGTAAAAATTTTATCGAAAATTTTTTTGTAAAAATTATATCGAAAATTTTTTGTAAAAATTTTATCGAAAATTTTTTGTAAAAATTTTATCGAAAATTTTTTGTAAAAATTTTATTGAAAATTTTTTGTAAAAATTTTATTGAAATTTTTTTGTAAAAATTTTATTGAAAATTTTTTGTAAAAATTTTATTGAAAATTTTTTGTAAAAATTTTATCAAAAATTTTTTGTAAAAATTTTATCAAAAATTTTTTGTAAAACTGTTATCGAAAATTTTTTGTAAAAATTTTATCAAAAATTTTTTGTAAAAATGTTATCGAAAATTTTTTATAAAAATTGTATCAAATATTTTTAGTAAAAATTTTATAGAAATTTTTTTATAAACATTTTATCGAAAAAATTTGAAAAAATGTTATCGAAAATTTTTTCTAAAAATTTTATTGAAAGTTTTTTGTAAAAATTGTAAAAAAAAATTTGGAAAAATTTTATCGAAAATTTTTGCTAAAAATTGTATCTTAATTTTTTTGTAAAAATTTTATCGAATATTTTTTTTGTAATTATCGAAAATTTTTTGTAAAAATTTTATCGAAAATTTTTTGTAAAAATATTATCGAAAATTTTTTGTAAAAATTTTATCGAAAATTTTTTGTAAAAATTTTATCGAAAATTTTTTGTAAAAATTTTATCGAAAATTTTTTGTAAAAATTTTATCGAAAATTTTTTGTAAAAATTTTATCGAAAATTTTTTGTAAAAATTTTATCGAAAATTTTTTGTAAAAATTTTATCGAAAATTTTTTGTAAAAATTTTATCGAAAATTTTTTGTAAAAATTTTATCGAAAATTTTTTGTAAAAATTTTATCGAAAATTTTTTGTAAAAATTTTATCGAAAATTTTTTGTAAAAATTTTATCGAAAATTTTTTGTAAAAATTTTATCGAAAATTTTTTGTAAAAATTTTATCGAAAATTTTTTGTAAAAATTTTATCGAAAATTTTTTGTAAAAATTTTATCGAAAATTTATTGTAAAAATTTTATCGAAAATTTTTTGTAAAAATTTTATCGAAAATTTTTTGTAAAAATTTTATCGAAAATTTTTTGTAAAAATTTTATCGAAAATTTTTTGTAAAAATTTTATCGAAAATTTTTTGTAAAAATTTTATCGAAAATTTTTTGTAAAAATTTTATCGACAATTTTTTGTACAAATTTTATCGACAATTTTTTGTACAAATTTTATCGACAATTTTTTGTACAAATTTTATCGACAATTTTTTGTACAAATTTTATCGACAATTTTTTGTACAAATTTTATCGACAATTTTTTGTACAAATTTTATCGACAATTTTTTGTACAAATTTTATCGACAATTTTTTGTACAAATTTTATCGACAATTTTTTGTACAAATTTTATCGACAATTTTTTGTACAAATTTTATCGACAATTTTTTGTACAAATTTTATCGACAATTTTTTGTACAAATTTTATCGACAATTTTTTGTACAAATTTTATCGACAATTTTTTGTACAAATTTTATCGACAATTTTTTGTACAAATTTTATCGACAATTTTTTGTACAAATTTTATCGACAATTTTTTGTACAAATTTTATCGACAATTTTTTGTACAAATTTTATCGACAATTTTTTGTACAAATTTTATCGACAATTTTTTGTACAAATTTTATCGACAATTTTTTGTACAAATTTTATCGACAATTTTTTGTACAAATTTTATCGACAATTTTTTGTACAAATTTTATCGACAATTTTTTGTACAAATTTTATCGACAATTTTTTGTACAAATTTTATCGACAATTTTTTGTACAAATTTTATCGACAATTTTTTGTACAAATTTTATCGACAATTTTTTGTACAAATTTTATCGACAATTTTTTGTACAAATTTTATCGACAATTTTTTGTACAAATTTTATCGACAATTTTTTGTACAAATTTTATCGACAATTTTTTGTACAAATTTTATCGACAATTTTTTGTACAAATTTTATCGACAATTTTTTGTACAAATTTTATCGACAATTTTTTGTACAAATTTTATCGACAATTTTTTGTACAAATTTTATCGACAATTTTTTGTACAAATTTTATCGACAATTTTTTGTACAAATTTTATCGACAATTTTTTGTACAAATTTTATCGACAATTTTTTGTACAAATTTTATCGACAATTTTTTGTACAAATTTTATCGACAATTTTTTGTACAAATTTTATCGACAATTTTTTGTACAAATTTTATCGACAATTTTTTGTACAAATTTTATCGACAATTTTTTGTACAAATTTTATCGACAATTTTTTGTACAAATTTTATCGACAATTTTTTGTACAAATTTTATCGACAATTTTTTGTAAAAATTTTATCGACAATTTTTTGTAAAAATTTTATCGACAATTTTTTGTAAAAATTTTATCGACAATTTTTTGTAAAAATTTTATCGACAATTTTTTGTAAAAATTTTATCGACAATTTTTTGTAAAAATTTTATCGACAATTTTTTGTAAAAATTTTATCGACAATTTTTTGTAAAAATTTTATCGACAATTTTTTGTAAAAATTTTATCGACAATTTTTTGTAAAAATTTTATCGACAATTTTTTGTAAAAATTTTATCGACAATTTTTTGTAAAAATTTTATCGACAATTTTTTGTAAAAATTTTATCGACAATTTTTTGTAAAAATTTTATCGACAATTTTTTGTAAAAATTTTCTCGAAAATTTTTTTTGTAAAAATTTTATCGAATATTTTTTGTAAAGATTTTATCAAAAATTTTTTGTAAAAATTTTATCAAAAATTTTTTGTAAAAATTTTATCGAAAATTTTTCGTAAAAATTTTATCGAAAATTTTTCGTAAAAGTTTTATCGAAAATTTTTTGTAAAAATTTTATCGAAAATTTTTTGTAAAAATTTTATCGAAAATTTTTTGTAAAAATTTTATCAAAAATTTTTTGTAAAAATTTTATCAAAAATTTTTTGTAAAAATTTTATCAAAAATTTTTTGTAAAAATTTTCTCGAAAATTTTTTTTGTAAAAATCTTTATAAAAAACATTTTTTATAAAGATTTTATCAAAATTTTTTGTAAAAATTGTATCGAAAATTTTTTGTAAAAATTTTATTGAAAATTTTTTGTAAAAATTGTACAGACATTTTTTTGTAAATGTTATTACCTTTTTGAAATCAATATTGCGTTAGAATGGTCAGACTGAAGCCTATTGACTGCTCCTGGTTCCAAGTGGGCACCCTGTTGGACTATCGGCTACCTCTATGTGTATTTATAATATAATATAAATCAAAGCAGTTAAACCCTACTAACCTAAAAACAAACAAAAATCGCCCCGAGATGTGCGTGCACTTATGCGATCTACTGGTCGCGATCTCATATTTATTTGCCAATAAAAAAATGCTACAGAGGATGACTACAGACGAGAAAATAAAAAAAAATAATGAATAAATATAGATGGGCAATGTTTTTTTGCCCACAGCCTCGAATGGAATGGTCTGATATTGCTGAATTGCATTAGCAAAGTTTTCGAAACTATGCTTGTCAGATTGGTGAGCAAACATTTTTTGTATCGCTTCTGGCGCCTTGGCAAAGTTGATTTCAACCCAAGCACAGACGGACATGGCTTAGTAAACTTCTCTAAGTATAAGGATTGAGAATATATATACTTTATGGGGTCGGAAATGAATATTGTAGAAATTACACAGGAAATGACAAACTTATACATACGTACATATATGTATACCCTTTCCATCTGTGGTGAAGGGTACAAAAAATAAAAAATAATGACATTTTGTTTGCAGCCAACTTCACTACTTAAAGCTTTGTCAGACTCGGATTTTCCAATTAGCAAGCGTTAATGGCGCGCTATTTAGGTTTGCTTCATACATTTGGTATGTACTCGTGTACATGAGAATTTTAACAGTTAGTTAGTGCTGGAGGTAAGGTATCTAACATCACTATGCCGAAGGTCATAAAAAATTTGTCATGCCGAATATAGCACTTTTACTTGTTTATTTTTATATGTAATTAAAAAGAAAATGTAAATCTCATTAATTATGTTTGTAAAATTCATATAAAGCTGATTAAACTGAGTTTTTTTTCCATTTCTTTGTTTGAAAAACTCTAGTAAATTAATCCATTATAAATAACTTTGAAGCACAAGTATTATCGTGATTTCTTCTTTTACTACTTACTTACACCCCATCCAGGCATTTATCACGAGAGTTTTCTTTTGTGTTATTTTTCTTCAGCTTCAGCTTCTTTTTCTTTTATTTTCTCTTCATTGTTTGTTTGTTGCATTTGTTGTGTAGATATTAAATACTTGATATTTTCAAGTAGATCTCATTAAAGTCAACAATGTTAGTAAACATGGCTGGCTGTTGGTTGGTTGGTTGTTGCATTCGTTCATTTATGAAAGATGTTAATTTCAATATTTTTTTTCTTCATTGTTATTGCTGTTGTTTTAATAATATTAACGGTTTATTAACAAAGATTTGTAATCTTAACAGTATTTCAACAAAAAATAAAAAAATGCATAATAAATATTTGGGTTTATGAATTAAATTTGTTTAAAAAGAGAAAATCAAAGAAAGAAAAACATGTTTAAAAAATAGTTAAATGAGACCTAAAAGAAACTTGCTATACCGGGTGATTTTATGTTGTTTGGATTTTCAGTGTATAATATTAGATGTTTCTATTGATATTTATGAGACAAAACCATCTCTGGATTGATAAACAGCTGTTGTATTGCTTACCCCCTTCGACATTAGACATTAAATGAGAAACATTAACACTAACATCATGTTAGTGTTAAGTGTAGGCTACCCATGTTAATATGTTATTTTCGCGTCTTAACATGATTGTTAAACATTTGTTATAAAGGCTGTTTTATAACATGACAATGTTGTTGATATACTTTAATTTGACAGTTTTATTTTTAAACAGCGCCATCTGTTGCTCAACTGTACATCTAGTATCTGCTGTGCAATAAGCAATCAAACAACATTGTTGAAAAACAGAAAATTATGTTCAAACTGAAAAAGACATAAACTTGTATACGCCACCTACAGCAACATGAACAAATTAATTTCCTTGCTCTGTCGGTGACATATTTATGTTTTGTTCAAATTGATGGATAGTGAAGACGGGGTGTTATTTTTTTAACCCTGCAGTACTAATGTTAGTCATTTCGACTACAGCGTTTTTCTTTTTGCGTACAGCAAATGACAAACCATTTCAAATTTTGTGTCACTTCAACTCATTTCACTTCATTTCTTCTACTAATTTTCGAACTGGTTGGAATTCCTTATTTTATTATACCCTTCACCACAGATGGAGAGGGTATATACATACATATGTATAAGTAATATTCATTTCCGACCCCATAAAGTATATATATTCCGGATCCTTATACATATATAATTTGAGCAAGCAATGTCCGTCTGTCCGTGTTCGGGTAGTAATGTTATTTGTCAAGGCACCAGAAGAGACACAAAGGCATATTTTCGAAAATTGTAAGATTGCTATTTAGCCATAACGGATCATTCCTTTGGAGGCTGCGGGCCTAAAACCACGCCCACCTATAATTTTACACTTTTTTTAATTTTTTCGGCTTTAATGATTCGCTTTTGCTTTTTTTTCAAATAAATATTAGACCGCGATATGTAGATCGCAAGGAGTGTATACAGATCTCAGGGGATCAATAACCAACCCCCTGGCTTGGGCGATTTTTGTTTGTTTTTAGGTTGTTAGGGTTTTTGTGCTGATGATGATTTGTATTAAAGACCTTTAGAGAAAGCAATACATATAGAGGTAGCCAATGGAATGGACCCACAGGGTACCCACTGGTAACCAGAACCAGTTAAAAGGCAAATGAATTTTTTTAAAGGATTTTCTTTGCTTTAATCCGACCATTCTAACGCAATATAGATTGCAGGAAAGTTCCAAACTTAAAAAAAAAATCAATAAAATTTTTAAAAAAATTTAGAAAAAAAAATTAAAATAAATTACAAAAAAAAAATAAAAAAAAAATAAAAAAAAATAAAAAAAATTTAAAAAATATTTTGAAAAAAAGTTACAAAACATTGTTAAAAAGATATTTTTACAGAAAAATTAAAAAAAAAAATTTTAAAAAATTTTCAAAAAATTTTCGAAAAAACTTACAAAAAATTAAAAAAAAATATTTTTACAAAATTTTTTTGCAAAAATTTTTACAAATAATTTTCGAAATATTTAAAAAAAAATGTCTATATTTCTATGAAAATGAAAATCGTGAGTGTAACATATTTTTAATATTAAGAATATATGTATGTATATCCTTACCTTAATATAGAAAGGCCCTAACTCGTTTTTTTTTTAATATTTGGATAGATGATGTTCTAATACATATGTATTAATAAAAAAAATTGTTACAGCATTGAAACGATAGGAAAATTTAATAAAAAATCGCGTTAAATAATAATTCGTGACTGCAGAACTATAATTTGTATCAAGTTTTTTTCCTACTCCTTCCTGTAAAGTATGAAAAACGTTAGTTAGGGCCTTCCAATATTAAGGTATCGATATGGAGTTACATAGGTTTTTAAAAGCGTTTGATTCTTAAATGGATGAGATCTCTATTTTAAAACCCAGATGCATTAAACACATAGGCAACATCAGGATACCGACTACAAACTGTCAAAAATAAAATATAGGTAAACGATTATTTTGAAGCCCGCAAAGCTACATGGCTACAGGACCACAGTTATGGCTGTAGTCAACATAGGCTTGTATGCGAAAATGTTATACAAGCAAAATAGGTATTTTTACAACAATGTCAGATTTTGCGATGTAGCTGTCGTCTTCAATATTATTAAAGCCCGTTTCACACTATAATACTGAGTGTTAAGATTTTCATTGGATTTTGTAAGACAAAAATCAAATGAGAATTGTGTGATTGTCAAAAAATCTAACGTAACATACCATTTTGATTTCACACTATCACACTTCAAATAAAATGAAAAATATCAGCAAACAAACAAGCAATTTCATGTGGACGGCAGAGGTGCCGGATCTTACGTTTGTTTGGCCGTTCAAATTTTCGGTTAATAAAAAAAATAAAACAAATCAATAATACGTACATTCAACATTCTACACATGACAGAAACACAATACAAAGTAGGCGTTAAGACTGATGGCAATTTAGGGCAGGTGCAGAACAAAGATAAAATATAATCGGCGGCGGCGAACTATCGGACGCGACTTACTCAGCTTAGTTCATTGCTTTAAGAAAAACACAACCCTGATAAAATAAAAAATGTTATCGTTTAGAAAATTTTCTAAAAATGGTTTGGTATTATTGGATGTCAAATTTCTTTCCGTTTTATTTCACATTTTGATAACATACTGCTTTCGCACTATCACACTTTCTCATTGGATTTAAGTAACTGACAAGTCTTAATACTCAGTATAATAGTGTGAAAAAACCCTAAGTAGCTGACTACACGGCGACAATTGTAGCCAAGGGAGTTTGTTTTCATTTAGCTGCGTAGCCGCTGTCTTCCATTTCTTTAAAGCATGAATAATGAGTTTTTTCTCATACGACTTATTTTAATTTATGTAAGGACTTAACAATATGTATAATGCTGTACATGTCTGTATAAATAAAAATCACCGTGGTGAATGGTAAAGAAGATTCTTACTTGTTTTTTCTAATTTTGATTTTTTTGGCCCTTCAGCTCGTTTATAAAAACTGAGGCTACAAAATGTTCGCCAACACAACAATATAACGATGTCACATTTTCTTACAAAATACCAAACATAAAATGAATAGTCATCGACAAATATTCATATCGACAAAGGGCATACCAATTTAAACCCGTCGACACACAAAACTGCGTCGCTTTGTGTCGACGACGCCAACTAGAATAAGAGTGAATAAACCAAAAACAATCGGGACATGCAAATACATCATCTGTGTACGAGTTTTAGAGTAAAATTAAAAAAAAAAAAATTATCAAACTTTTCAGAAGTTTATTAATTTGCATTTTCTACTGAATTTCCTGTTAAACTCATTGTCCCCATTTTTGTTTACTTGTAACGGTTGGTTTTCTTATCATCTGTTTCTTTATAAATTTACAACAACCATTTGATATTGCAATACGTCGTCCTCTTTTTCTTATTGTAAACAAAGCCTCCAACCAGTACCACTGCTATTGAAAATAACGAAGCTGGAATCATGAGTAAGAAATCACTCCACACAGATACATACACACGAATAAATAAATAAAACAATAAATATCATAAAATTTACTAAATACAAGAAACATGATCTGTCAAATAATCAATATTGTCAAATGTCATGTCATTGTTTTAAGAAAAAGAGATTCATTTCAACACACAGACAAATGTATTTTACCAAATGTCAACTTGTTTTACATAAATATTTTTTTTTCGTAACAACAAACATATTTTGTGTATTTCTTAGGGATCTGAGTAGATGGATCTTCATACGCATATTGATTAGCCGGGTTTCATAATACAAAAATCTATACATATAATAAATCAGTAACTTATTTCCAGTCTGCTTGTCTGTCTTTCTGCCTGGCTGTCTGTTTGTGTTCGCATCATGTAAAAACTACTGGATGGATTTTAACAAAATTTTGTGAGGAGGTACCCTAGTATCCTGATTTAATTATAGGATATCTTTTTTCCGCAAAAATATCTTATTTCCAAGAGAAAGTGGAGGAGAAGCAGTGAAAGTATGCAGTTATTTTAGTAAAGATGAGAACCTGCATTTTAGTAAATAAATAAACCATAACTGAAGCACTAACCGATATGCTTAAAATATTCATATCGGTTAGTGCTTCAGTTATCGTTTAAGTATTGAATTATTTTAGTAGGGACGAGACCCTTTATATAAAGTAAATACATAAACCATAAGTGGATCACTAAAAAAGTACGGGTCTTTGGTGTGAATTGCTTTCGAAGCAAAATCAAACAAAATATTGTAAGGACGCTGACGAAGTGACGGGCACAGCTAGTTATGAATAATTTTAATGGTATGCAAAACACAAAGAAAAAAAAACATAATGTTGACACTTTTTTTGAATAAAGGTAAACAAAGTAAAAATGTGTGTCAAAAATGTGCCAAAACAAATCCAAGGTAATTACTAATTCCCCGCAGTTTTATTAACTCTTATTAAATTAGAGCTAACAAGAAGATAAAATGACCGTAATGACTTATTTCGTAGAGTGTTTAATGAAAACAAAGCAACTACACAGTCATTAACACATAAAGTTGCTAGACAAAATGTATGCTTACTCTAAGCAGCGTCGTGTTGCGTCGACGACGCCAAATAGCATAAAACTGAATAATTTGCTTAAAAGCTTTTAATTCTTAATGAACATAGAATATTTTAATTTTATGCTATTATCTTCTACTGACAAAAAAAATAATTTTCTATCATCCTATCTCTCATTTCTATTTTATTTATTTCGCATTTATTATAATCATCATTATTCTAATTGGCGTAGTCGACACAACGCTATGCTGTTTTCTAACGACAGGTTTAAATTGTTATGCCTCATATTCATCAGTTATGCCTCGACATACCTGTCAAAATTTATCGATGACTGTTTATTTTATTTGATATTTTGTAAGAAAATGTGACGGCGTTATTTTTTTGTGTCGACGACGACTTTGTCGCCTCAGTTTTTATAAACGACCTTAAGGGCCAAAAAATTCAAAATGAAAAAAAAAAAGAATTCGAACTATCCTACCTACCTATATATACCCTACCCTGGCAATATACTTCTAAAAAGGATGTCCTTCCAGTAATTTTAAAGAGTTGTGGGATGGTTTTTTTACTGCAATAAATGTCCCTTGGCTCTCGAAGAATATCTCAGGATGGGCGGAAAAAGGTGTTGAAATGAAAAATATGTAAAGGAAATTATGAAAACTAACAAAAGATTTATTACAAGTCTGGCGAGACTTGAAATTTAACGTACAATTGTGGAACAAGATTAACGTGAGTACCTGCCTACTCGGCCTAACCTCACGGTGGTCTTACCACCGAGTGAAACTTAGGCGTAGACTAGCGCCCCCATTGTGTAGTATAACAACACTTTACGATTGCCACCAATCGCTTTTTGTGTGTGATACAGTCACAATGAGTAGCAATTTATATAATATGACAAGCCTTTCCAAGGCAAGCCTAGATCCACATTATAACCTCTTGCTTAGGGGTTTGGAGACTATCCAAACTCCGTCTGTTTTGAGTGCAACAGCACACTTGATCGACTTTGCACCTTACCTATAACCACCACGTGTACCCCCGAAGGGGACCTCACCAATAACCGGTCACAGAGAGGATAGGCTCTCTGTGGGGCCATCGATTTCCGTGGTACCAGTCCTTTGGGCACTGGTCGGGCCTCGAAGAGGACCCGTATGTTTTAACACACAGACCTTTTCTTCCAGATTTAGACTCTAGGAACCCTAGCGTCTGATGCCCCTATTTTCCCCGAGTGAACCGCGTCAAAGCATTTGCCATATTCCTGCAGTGACAATTGGAACTCCCGGGGGTAGAAATTTAAGGTACAGAAGAAAATAGTATCCAACAACGTTGAGGCCAAGGCTACGGCTACTACTGGCGGTGGAATAAATAAACAATTTATTCAAAGTCCGCTGGAAGAAGCTGCAGCAGATCTCATGCAATTAAAAAAAAACAGCTAAGCCTAAAGGGCTTGCTAGTGTCCCATTTGTCTAAATCGGATAAACCGTTCTCTAGTTGTAATGAAATATACCAAGGTGAACGCTTGATTAAGAGACTAATATTTGCTACATCTCTTAAAAAAGTCTCGACGTGACAGAAAGAAAATATGAAAGAAAATTCTTATTAAGCACGTTAAGAGTCCTTACAATTTGTTCTTTATTTTTAATTTATTCCATTTGTTTAAAGAAGATTTCTGTACACTGTTATCGATAACAGTGTTATCGATAAGATAACACTGTTATCGATAAGCTGTCGTCATTAGCCTATTAGGCAATACCAAATTATAATCGAATTGAAGACGAATTCGATACAAAGTGATGTCGACTCAAAAGTGACGACGATGTCACCAAATAGAATAAGGGTTAATATTGGCAACTCTATCTAACTATCTGTTATTTTATCCTATGTCTTCTTTCAACGCGTTTTCTCTTTTCTATCTCTCCCTCTTCTTTCCTTTTTCCCCTCCTCTTTTGCAGGTAACACAAAGGGACCAATACTTGGACCCAAGTGAGCTGTATTGGAGCTGCCTGCTTAACCTAACCTAAGCTTGGCAACACTAGGTCTGCTCATTGTCGCTTATAAAAAAATCGAAATTGACTTAACTCGGTCACAATGGTGGTCATGTAGCTATGATGCCTTTAAAATGTTCGTTATCATATAAATGTGTGTAATTTGGTTTTGATAGGTTGTGGTCGGTTGTGGCCGGTCGACTGCTGTCGTCGATGTGTTTAATGCATTTGAGTTTTAAGCGATTTCTTGCAGGTTTCATCATAAATTTAATTGTAAAAATAATTTAATATTCCATAAACAGTTTCTATTGGAAGTGTGATGAACATAAAATTAAATAAAATAAAATAAAATTAAATGTTTTCAATGACGGTGTCGACTTTTTTAAAGTCTCTTGTTGACCGTTTTATAATTTTTTGTTTAAATGTTTTTTATGGTTTCCATAATACATGAATTTTTTTTTTCTTCTTCACAAATTTATTGTATTTTGTTTTGTTTGCATATTTTAAATATATTTAAAAGGTAAAATCTTATCGTTCTTTGTGTGTTTTAAGCTTTCAATTTATAGAGGTCTCTTCAAGAATAAAAAACAATATTTTTTTTGTTCTAATTGCTGCGAAGGAATGATTCGATATAACAAATCAATATTAGTTTTCTTTGTTTTGACTGTTTTTTTTTTTTTCAATTATTACTGATTTGTAAGTATGTCGGTATATACATAGATATGTTTTTAAATTGAAATAAAACAGAGAAAAACGTTTTTAATATCCATCCAATTGGGCTTTATTAATGAAATAATTTTAAGGCATTAACGATTAAATATGCAACCTTGTTCTAAAAGACGCCGACGACATCGTCGTCACTTTTTCAGCCGACATCATCTATTCGTTTATAATTTGGTATTTCCTAACAGTGTAATGACGACTTCGACGGCTTATCGATAAACTGTTCTGTAGAGAAATCTCCTAAAAAAATTTGAATAAATTGGAAGGACTTAACTCTGCTTTCAGTTGTTTTTATTACTTCACTCAATCAAGCGTTCACATTGGTATATTTCATCTCAATTCGAGAATGGTGCATCCGATTTAGACAAATGGGAGACCAGAAGATTAGGGAAATCTTTGGAAATTAGTTGAAGGAAAAATTACAAAAAAAAAATTCGTTTTGAAAAATTTAAAACCGTAAATATTCACCCTTATTCTACTTGGCGTCGTCGACATCGTCGTCACTTTGGGGTGACAAAACTTTGTATCGACGTCGTCATCAATGCGATTATAATTTGGTCTTCCCTAACATTATTATGACGACGTCGACGGGTTATCGAAAATTTGAGTCAAATAAAATACACATCTATTATTTTAGATATGATTAGTCAGAAGTCTGATATACATACATATTACAATTATCGGATGAGAAGTACACAACACACACTTTCTTTTTGCAAGAATTGCTTGTCATGTTGTAATAGGTTCCAAAATTATTTTAGGTTACATAAATCAGCAGCATTCAGGCATGTGCTAGAAGCAGTATCAGCAAATTGTAGCAGATATGCTACAGGCCTCTTCCAGGGGGCTAAGTATAAATTGTTTATTAATTTCAACCCCAGTAGCCTTAGCCTCAACTTCACATCCACACCTTTTGCCTTCCATCCAGCGATCTTCTTGGAGGGTAAAGGGCATTTAATGTAGCAACAAAACCATTACACAACTATTTAAAATTATTTGGGGTACATCCTCTTTGGAAGCCTTTTGTTTCCATTTCTTCCACTAATTTTCCGAATGGGTTTTGAAATTGTTATTTTATTTTTTTCCATTTTTAATTTCTTTTTCAAATCGTTTATAAAAACCAAGACGACAAAATCGTCGTCGACACAACATAATTTTGACGTCACATTTTCTTACAAAATACCAAATAAAAATAAACAGTCATCGATAAATGTTGATGTCGACAATAGGGAATATCAATTTAACCCCGTCGACACAAAACATCGTCGTATTGTGTCGACAAAAAACGTCTTCGTATTGAGTCGACACAAAACATCATCGTATTGTGTCGACAAAAAACATTGTCGTATTGAGTCGACGACGCCAAATAGAATAGGAGTGATGAAAAGTTTTTGTCAATATTCATAAACACGGATATATTAGAAATGAAATACGCCAAATTTGATCACAATCGATTTTAGATTTCATTCACAGTTAAGTGAAGGTATGTGAGTTTACCTTAAATTGCATGTCTCTCCAGACATGTAGTCAAACTTTTGTTAATTTTCTAATCTTCATATCTTCAATTAATTTTCCGAATTGGTTCGAACTTGTAATTTAAATCTTTACCATTTTGAATTATGTGCCACTTCTCTCGTTTATAAAAACAAAAACGACTAAATTGTCGTCGTCGACACAACAAAAGTGTCGACTTACAAAACACCAAATAAAAATAAGCAGTCGTCGATAAGTGTTGATGTCGACAATTTGAACCCATCGACACAAAACGTCGTCGTATTGTGTTATGACGAAGACAAATAGCATAAGGGTGAGTAATTTTCAAAATAAATTTGAAAAAATTGTCTAACGTTTCTTTGGTGTGACTCTATTTGTAATAAGTTGTCAATAGCAGGAAAGTTTTTAGTTTTTTAATATTTTTTTATAATAAGGGGCCATTGTTCGGTTAGTTCGGTTAAATCAGTCTATGAAAAAATGGTTTTCCAGTTTTTGTTTTAGGATAAGCTAGAATGAGGAATAATTAGAATTTGTGGAGCACATAATCTGTCCTTGCCTGCGATTGCAAAGCGAAATATCTCACGATGGCTGGGCAAACGATCATACGATGGGTTAGATTGTAAATTTGATGATACGGTCAGATTCATTGTGGGCTATTTTATGAAACCTATTCATCAAAAAAAGTACCTGGGGGATCTTTCGGGAAAAAAAAGGAAAGGAATCACAATCCAGAGGAGATATCTAGTACTAACTATAAATAGTTTTCCTAACCCTTCTCTTGCCTTTGTCATTTGTCTATTCAGATGACAAACATAGTGGAATTCAATTACATTTTAATTAGCTTAAGGGGTTTGCACGTTGATTACTAAAGCAATGGTCACGAGATCAATACTTGTATTAATTTCTCTTTTTAATAATACATATCACAGCATCCTCCTTCGCCGGTATTACCACAAAGCACTAAATTGTCGTCAAAATAAAATAATTATAAATTAGCCATAATAGCTTTAAACTAATTCGCCTAAATAACACCAGAGGCGCTTGCAACAACACTATTCTAAAATTAATCACAACGTGCAATTGCAGTGTTGCCATAAGCCAAGCTTTACTAAATTATTAGCCAATAGAAAGACAATTTCGTGACGTCATTAGGTCGACGTGCGCAGAAAATTTCCATTTTATTTTCAGGATGGCGTAACCTTGTCTTCTATAATCCTTGATACTAACCATCCTATCCCTTTCCAAAGGAAGTAAAACGATTAATATAGGCATTAATTGCCTGAGTGTTACTTCTCTTTATAAAAAAAAAATTAAAATTACGGGTAATGTGTAATTACATATACCCAATTACACATTACAAGTAATTGTAATTTAAATCAGGGACTAACGTCAATTACAACAACTTGCAATTTGTAATTGATCATTTTTAATTACACATTACATGTAATTGTAATTGGAAATTTTTAATTAAAAATTACAAGTAATTACAAGTAATTGTAATTTTTCAATTGCAAATTACATGTAATGTGTAATTGAAAAAATTTCAATTACAAATGGTTGCATGTAATTGGATTTGAAAAAAACCAATTAGAATTACATAAGTATATGTAATTGCGTAATTGCATGTGTAATTAATTACAAATTGTAATTGATATCCCTTAAGTCTGGCAGATCATATATAACAAATCACTTTGGTTATGATAACCAAATAACAATTTAATCGATATCAACGACACCCCCCTTACGTAGTTCGTAAGTTTTTAATTAAAAAGTAGTTTGTCTACATTCAAATTGTCCCCTACAATACCCATTGTTTACTCTAAACACTTCGCCGAAATAAATTGTTAATTAAAATTTTTTTTTGCTGATATCTCAAGTATTTATTTTGTTTTTGTTTTAATTATTTCATTAACTTTTTTATAGATCACTTTTTGTTTAAATATGTTATTGCTATTTTGTATACCATCGAATTCCACACATATACACATACATACATACATAAGTAGTTAAACAGTTACTACAATTTAGTCTTTAGTAAAGTCAGATGGGGCAAATATTTGATACAATAGTCGCTTAAGGCAAGTATAACTTTAAACAAATTTACTTATTTTAATCACTTGTACATATATCATGTAAAATAATATACATTTATCTCATGTCCCATGTCTCATCCCTAAAACATGCCAGACAAATAAATATTTGTCATAATTTTCGATGACATTTTTGGAGAGCGGAAATTCGTTGGCATCTATTTCGTGTCGTATTCTCTGTTTTTTTTCGGCAATCATGTTCAGTTTGAAGGCTGTACTCTTTAAATAGCCCTAAAAGAACCCATCGGGAGTTGTTTTTTTAAAGATGATACTGAAACGGATCAATAACTTAAGGGGTTCTGGTTCAACCCCCCCCCCCCCCCCCCCTCAATAATTTCCTATTTACGATCAATTGTAGTGATTTCAAACTGCTTTCTGCTTACTGTCGACCCAATTCCTCATTACAGTGTCTCGTAATTGCTGACATTTATGTAAGGAATTGCATCCACATTTTTAATCACCCCAATCACGAATAATTATTCCCATGAAAAAACTCCCAAATTTTTCTATCGTGAATGATTTCTTCCGTAAAATACAAGTAAATTGTTATTGGAATCATTCACGATAGAAAATTTTGGAAGTTTTTTCATGAGAATAATTATTCGTGATTGGGGTGAATATGTGACTACTCGTACGGTTATCTAGTGCTGGATATTTGCTCACAATTAGCTCTACCATCTCAGCCCTTTCAGGTATAGTGGCCTGATGATATTTGAAGTTTCCATGACCTGTCACTAACAGGCAGTTAACGTATTTAAGGTACTCCGTTAATATCGAAATTCCTTTCGGGCGGACGATGCTGGGAAACTTATTTTTTTAATACAGCACGAACTGCGAAGCTCCTGACTTGTGTGCAGAAAAGACCCAAAGTAGACGGATGGAATTTATAACGCAACCCCCAGCCCGATAGACTAGCGAACTATGGAGACACTCGAACTTACAACGCCAAACTGATAACTACCAGCTCCCTGAAGCACTTATCTGGAGTATAGAATCATATGTTCTCCGAGGCCAATTATTGTTTCCATGTCGTGAAATGACGCGGTCTAGAAATTTGGTCTGAACTTGTGCTAATCTTTCTGCTGGTGTTGTGTAGGTGACACCGACTTCCTAAAGCTGTAGGTCACCAATGTCCATATCCCACCTCATTATCATTTTCAAATAGATCAGACCATTTTTATTTTTATTATTTTAATAAAATGTATGGAGAAATAACTCCTTCAGACCACAAGCTACATCGAACAGTTACTCCAATGCAGCAACTTTGGTTGTTAAGGGATACGTTGAGATGCCTCATAACTGACAAAAACTTTCTACCAAAAACCGACTTCCTGTTCATGGAACGATTCAAAAACACAAAATGATTAGGTTAAGAAGGATTGTTTCCACAAGTGGCATATCCACTTGGAGACCCGTAGTTTTCATTGTGATTCCCTTCAGCTAACTAAATCTAAAAAAACAAAAGGAAAAAGTTAGTGTGTGAAATGCCAATCCTTCGTCAATATTGTCTGCGTAGTAGAATACGGAAAACCCTAGTAACTGCGATGACGTCGGCGCACACTTTCAGGTAGTTAGAAAATATTCTGGTCCACTCGACCACTCATTTCGTAAGTAATGCAAGCTTTAATATTTCCAAACTATTTGTTACTGTCATGTGGCAACTCAACATAAATCGCCCATTATATAATGGGAAGGCCTTCAAATGTCGGGAATTAATTCAAAAGTAAAACACTACGTCGTTCAGGTACTTTGTCGATTGTTTGGACGATAATTTGGATGGGAATTTCAAATCCGTCTCGGTCTTGGTAAGCGTAATATTTATCCTAAACGGCTCTCCGCAAAAAATAGTGTAGTGGGCTGAAATTACTGCCTCAAGGTGGCCAATAAATATCAGTTAATCGGTGTTAAAAAAGTCTTTCGCTTCATTGGCCGTGTGGCAGGTTTAGCTGTCCAGTTGAGACCATTCGTCGCCCTCATCATTTTCCTTACTGCCTGTTCCACGATGTCGCACAATATCGTTTATTCGCACACTTACATTAAAAACAAAATTTTTGAATTTGAACGATATTGTGCGACATCGTGGAACAGGCAAATTAAATCAATTTTTCACCGACTTCAAAAAAAGAAGGAGGTTATCAATTCGTTTGAATGTTGCTTTTTTCTTACGTTTGTACCCGCAGAACTCAGTCATTTCTGAACCGATTTTAAAATTTCTTTATTGGAAAGGATATGCTTACAGATTGGTCCCATTTTAAAAGAAATTCAGAATATGAACCGTAAAGGTCACCATTTTGAAATTTAAAAAAAACTGCGTATCACTATAGCTGCCAATAACAGAAATTAATTTTTATTGTTGTATTACTTTTGCTTTGCACTGTACCGTATGGTTTTCAAAAAACAAAGGAATGTTACAGATTTAATAAACAGTTGGTATTGCGTTTACGTGGAGTATATGCATGTAAGTGTATGTGAATGTGTGAGTTTGTATAAAAACAAAAAGGGGAGTGCTGGTTTTGTTTTATAAATATCACCTGTCAAGGTCAGGCAACATTAAATTTATTACACTGGAGTGGAGAGTTGCCATATAACAGGATCTTGATTAATATTTATTGCTTTTCCGTTATTTTACTTAATGAAAGGCTTAAATAAGGCTGCCAGATGGCTACAAAGACATTTACGCTATCAATGGTATTGTACAGAGGTGGAAATCACACTTCTTAAGTCACAAATAGTAACACCATCTCGTCGTACTATTGCAGAATATCTCGTGGGCTTTCTTTACTACAAATGGGGTAATTTTAGTAATTAACACGCCCGTGGAATCAAAAATAAGCCTTATTCCTGGACTGAAAATTGAGCTAAAGTGGTTTGACTTTTAGTTTATTTTCAGCCCTTTACCGCAAGTACTGTGCAAATGATGGCCATTCGGCTTAACTGCCGAATCCCTGAAAAACACCCTGTAACTTCAAAATGTTTAATTTAGTGGTTAAGGCAGTTTCTTTACACTTGTTTTTATTTTTGTATAAAAGATATTTTATCTTTTAAACGAGTTTCCTTTAAGCTCGATAAATTTAGTCTTTCTATGTTTTTATACCCTCCAAATAAATTAATTTCTTAGGACCTCAAAATAGGCGTTTGTTTCAATGATGAATTCTTCGTTTGATCCAAATATGTTACCACCCAGCCTTTTCCTAAAATTTGGAAATAGTAAATACTCGCAACGTGCTATCTCTGGAGAGTATGATGGATGGGCTAGCAGTTCGTATTCCAATTAATGGATTTTTACCCTTTTTTTATTTGTATTCCCTTTACCGCAGGTGGAATGGGTATACATATATAAGTTTGTCATTTTGTCTGTAATTTCAATAACATTCATTTACTACTCCATAAAGTATATCTATTCTGGATCCCTATACATAGAGAAATTAATTAAGGGATGTCTGTCCGTCTGTGTTCGGGTTGCAGTCAACTTTGCCAAGGCACCAGAAGAGATACCGATAATTTAAGCCCACCAATCTGCCAGCAGGCATAGTTTCGTAAATTTCGCTAATGCAGTTCAGCAACATAAGATCAATCCATTCGAGGCTGAGGGCAAAAAACCACGCCCACCTATATTTGTCACCTTGTTTTAATTTTTTTTTTCGGTTGTAATGATTCCCTTCTGCTTTATTTTGTTTTTATTAAATAAATATTAGACCGCAACCAGGGTATTGCATAGAGATCTCGGGGGATCATTAACCCCCTGCGAGGGTTAATGATCCCCCCGTTAAATTTTTTACCAAAAATTTTTGTTAAATTTTTCCCAAAAAAATTTTCAATCAAATTTTTTACAAAAAATTTTCGATAAAACTTTTACAAAAAATTTTCGATAAAACTTTTACAAAAAAATTTCGATAAATTTTTTACCAAAAATATTCGATAAATTTTTTACCAAAAATATTCGATAAATTTTTTACCAAAAATATTCGATAAATTTTTTACCAAAAATATTCCATAAAATTTTTACAAAAAATTTTCGATAAATTTGTTACAAAAAATTTTCGATAAAACTTTTACCTAAAATTTTCGATAAAATTTTTACAAAAAATTTCCGATAAAATTCTTACAAAAAATTTTCGATAAAATTTTTACAAAAAATTTTCGATAAAATTTTTACAAAAAATTTTCGATAAAATTTTTACACAATTTTTGATAAAATTTATAAATTTTATACAAATAATTTTCGATAAAATTTTCTATAAAATTTAAAAAAAATTGTCGATAAAATTTTTACAAATACATATATCATTTTATTATATTTGTAATAATGAAGTTGAAAAACGTAAAAGTAAAAACCGAATATACGAGAATTTTATTGTGAAATTCTGAAACATAAAGATTAAGGAAATATTTAACATTACCATGGTGAAGTGTATATAAGATTCGGCATGGCCGAATATAACACTCTTACTTTTTCTTTACTAATTGAGGGTTTTTTTTGCTTCAAATCAACATTAAATCCGTCCAAAAGCTCTGAATAATATTCGCCGGTAATGGTACCCCTTACAAGGTAATCCCAGTAAATGACACCGCGTTTATCCCAAAAAACTGTGGCCATTACCTTGTTCTTCTTTGATGCATGTTGTACCCAAAGAAACCCATTGGTTTTATAATTCTCTCGTATGCTTTAATGGATGCATGTTTTGTCACAGTTAAAAAACAAAGCTAAAATCCGTTGAACATCGCCAAAAAATTATTCTATGTTGTGACACGGTTGCACTTATGGTCGAGTGGTAGCAATCGCGGTTCTTATTGCACTTATGGCTTTTATTTTCAAATATTTGTGGAAAAAGTAATGTGCCTGCTCCGATCGTCCAATATCAGTCCATGAATTCGATCGACTCTTTCTGTTGTGACGATATCTTTTTTCCGAACTGAACGTGTCGCCTTAATTGTGAAGATATGATCACGACGGAACTTAGTTAACCTCTTTTAAATTATTAAAATCTATGTTGCAGAGACCCCATATTATTTATCCAGCCTTTCTTTAGTTGACTTGATGCTTTTATTACATTAATGTTTAATCCGCACATGAAATTCATCTTTCTTCCATTCTCGTTTAAACATTAACGGAATTATCGAATTGACCTCGTAGTAAGTAAAATTCATTCCCTCGTTACTATTGTGGCGTTGCAATTACAAACAAGGGTGTGTTGATATTTACTTTACAAAACTTTTAACTAAAATTTTCGATGTAAGTCTATAGGGAAAATATTTACGAAGGGAGTTAATAACCCACATAGTCGTACAGAGCTGTAATTAAGGACCCCCTTTTATTAAATTTTTTTCTGTATATTTTAAAACACATTCACACACGACACTATCACTCCACTACCTTATTGTAGTAAAGAGTTTTCCCGGAAGAGAGAGAAATGGCTACATGTTCAACTGTTCTGTTTTTAATGTCCACCTCCATTTACATAAACTAACATTATCTCCCATGATATCCGTCCCCCTCTTTGAGAATTCTTTAGATTATTAATTAATGACCAAAACTCAAATGGGGAAGTAGAAGACAGACAGAAGACATGACAGAGGAATGATGACTCAACTTTTTCAAACAAACCAGATTGTAGATGTTTGTTTGTTTGTTTGTTTGTTTGTTTGTTGCTCTTGAAATGTATGAACGAGTACAAATAAGTACTGTTGCTGACACGAGTTTTAAAGTAAACAGGGAAGAGTGTTGTCAACTTTTATTATTTGATTTGCTTTCAGTTGATGTTTATTTGTAGATAATAAAAAAAAGAAGAAAAAGTAATAATTTAAAAGAACAGATAGAGGAGGTCAGATAAATAGCAGTCTTTATTTATACAGGGTTCGCAACGCTTGAATGAAATACAAAATAAAAGCCGCAATATCAACCAGACGGCTAATGACTGAGTGTTTATTTTTTAAAGTCTACGGAAGAATATCACTTTCGGTCGCAGTTGAAAAGATTTTACGAAATGGAATTCAATTTGCAACAGTGTGATTTCTTTGGCAGTAAAATCTCAGCGACCCGTTTGCAAACGAGCTACGATATTTACGTGTGACTAAAATGTTTGTGTATCGCATCACTACATGTTGCATGGTGATCCTGGTAGTATCGAAGAACACTATGGTGGTGGAGATCCCAACACAGCAACATCACCAGCAAAGTTTTTAAAGGTAAAGGCCAGAATTTAATATACTCCAGGTTACTTGGAGCAAACCTAATAGACTTGAAGCAGACATAGTTAAGGTGGCCTTCTTAGATATCGCAAAGTGTCAGGATGGCTCTAGCTATTCACTACGAGCCACAAAAGGATTGACTATGGATAACGTAAGGACGAGCGAAGTTGACTTTATTTTTCAAAACGGATAACATTAGCATTTGGGTTTACTAGGATAGGGCGGCTCTCCATTATATCGGAATAACCTAAAACTATTTTATGTTAATGCTGCAGAATTTTATAATCATCTTTGCATTACTTCGGATTAATTAGGGTTACCTTATTAAATATCTCGATGCAGCAGGATGGCTTTAGGACAGAAAAAATTTTAATCTGAAACCAATTAAAACCTTTAATTGGTGAAAATAATTTTTTCTGTGTTGTTACAGTCAGGATAAGTGCTAACAATTACTAGAGGGTCCGTAAGGAGAGAGAAGGCCGACAGTTACCAGTCGACAGTCTGAAATCACTAATTCAAGAGTAAAGAAGCAGGTGACTCATTGAAAGTAAGATTGGTGTAAACTACAAATCGGTTGCCTATAATTATTGAGGACGAAAAGGGGTCGAAAAGGATCGATATCCCCCCTAATATATAATAATACTTAATATAATAATATAGTCGAAATAACCCAAAACTACTTCATGGAGTACCCACAAGTAAAATTATATATAATCCTCTTTCCATTACTAGGGAGTAACTAAAAACTCCTTCATGTCAATTATGCTTAGAGTACCCACAAACAGAATTATATAATCATTTTTGCACTACACTACGGAGTAACTCAAAACTCCTTTACTTCATGGAGTACCCTTAAGCAATTATTTTCATCCCTTAAAGCCACGAAATTTTGAGTTAAAACCATAATAGGGCCATGTTGTAGTTTCTTTTAGCTCTCTTTTAGCTACAATGGACCACTTAGTCCAATGATTTACGCAGAGATTTTTGTCTAAATAATTATAATCTCAGTATTTTGGGGCACCCTTTTAAGCTAAAAGGCTTTTTGGCTTCCAACCCTTGGACTCAAGATTTTTTCAAAATAATATTGCCAGACTTTATACAATTCTCTTCACAAGTATTACCGTTTCGTGTAAACGCCTTGGATTTTACGCTGTGCTTCCGATACCGTGTCTACATATCCCATGTAAAATGGGAATACAGCACTTTTGTATTTTTATAGCAAATGTCTTGTTGTTGTCGTTTGGTGTCGTCGTATCGTCAAGTATAAAATGTAAGTGAGTGTCTGGGCTGCTTTGGTTCCCTAATAGATGGAAATCCATAAGAATAAACAAAACAAGAGTGCAAAAAATGCAAAAAGATAAGAGCATAAGAACAAGAATACAATAACAATAAATTTGTACTTGTGTACGAGTCCATAGACAACAACAACACTTAATCAATAAACATGTATGTAAGTTGTATGTGAGTGTGTACATTATTCAAGTATAAATTTTGCAAAGTCAGTTTTCCACTTTTCAACCGCAAAGAAAACAAAACTTTTTTGTGTAAAATCATCAATATTTTTAAGCTGCAACAACAAAAACAACAACAATAACTGACAAGAAGACAGCAACAGTTAAAAAGCAGAAGTAGAAAATAAAGAAATAAAAATCCGTAACAATAAACCAAGCCAAACAATAACGAAAGCAACAATAAGAAAAAGAACTATTAAATTGTAACATGGGACTACACTGAGAAATAATGCTTGCAAAAAAAACCGACTCCAAAACAGACAAACTTAAAATCATGTTTCTTTTAGACGGTATTTATACAATGATTATATTATATTCGAGGGATTTTTTAAAAGTCGTAGCACAAAATATCAATTCAGTTAAAAAAATATAATTTTGAAATTTAATAATCTAAAGCAAATATCAGTCGATTTTCTCCCGGGGCAGCAGTGCTGCCGGAGTATATAGGGGCACAAGACCCCGGGGTTCTAGTTTTTTTTTTCAGGTCAAACCAATGCCAAACGTCTGTCTGTATATAGCGGTTCAAAAAATTGGTTATATACATAAAATTACGCTAACTATTGCGATACCCTGTAATTTCCGAATTCAAATTGTATGCTTGTTATAGCGGTCATTTCAACCGTCTGGCTGTAACGGTTTAAAAGTTTGGCCATATACAATCAATTTACATAAACTATTGCGACACCTTTTAATTTATAATTATAAATATTTATACTTATTATAACAGACATAGTAATGGACATTCTGTCTAATTGTTAAGTGTTCAAAAGATAGGGCCATATATATCAAATGACGTCACCTATTGGGACACTTTTTAAATTCAAATACTTGTTATAAAAGACTTTGCCATACAGATTCTTTAACAGTATGTCCATATACATTAAATTACATCAACTATGGGGACACCCTTTAATTTCTAATTTTAAATATTTATACTTGTTGTTATACCAGACATAGTAGTGAATATTATCTAATTTTCAAGTGCTTGTCTATTACGGTTCCAAAGATGGGGACATAATGGTCTAATTACATCAATAATTGGGATACCCTTTAATTTATAGATTCAAATTTTAAAACTGTTGTTATAGCGGACTGAGCAATATTGGTTCTTTGTAAATTTCAACTTTCTATTTATAACAGTTCAAAAATTTGGCCATATATATCAATTTACATTAACTATTGGGACACCCTTTAATTTTCAAATTCATATTTTATACTTATTATTATAGCAGACTTAGCATTACAAGTTCTTTGTAAGTTTCAACTCCCTGTCTATAACGGTTCAAAAATTTGGCCATATATAAATCAAATTAAACCAAATAATGAGACACCCTTTAATTTCTAATTTTAAATATTTATATTTATTATAACAGACATAGTAACGAACATTCTGTGCAACTTTCAAGTGTTTGTCTATAACGGTTCGAAAGATAGGATCATAACGGTGCAATTACGTCACCTATGGGGTCACCCTTTAATTTTTAAAATAATTTTCTTATTACTTTTTTTATTAGGAGCTATAGTGTTACGCACTTTTTTTAATTTTAAATTAGTGACCTATAAAGTTCATAATACACGTAAAAAACATGTAGTATGTTGTATGGTGACACCCTTGTCTTGAATTTCGCGATCTCCAAATGCGACAATTTTGCTTCTGATCTCCATATTTTCTAAAATTCAATGGCCCTATGTTCACAAGAAGAGTACGAAGGTACTAATAACCGTCGGGAAAATATCGTTTCTGTATGATTAGACCTATGTACGTCGCAATGTTTGGGAAACTCCCATGATGACAGCAACAGAAGCTGTCTGAATGAGTAGGAGGAAGACTCAGTTCAACAGCTCTGCGACGTCTTCGCTTCTTTATAAAGTCGTTTAGGTAAAAATTTTCCTCATTACTGAACAAAATTTATTTCAACAAAACTCGATTTCTAATTTATGCAACCATTCGGCAAACACACGACCGCTGTTGGTATTCTTCGGGCTTTAATTATTGAGTAATTTAAATCTTGCATTCGTTTAAATTTGGAATAATTTGAGAAATGCTCTGTGTAGTGCAATAAAAAAATCTCAGTTACTCCGATCAATGAGAGAATAGATGTGTATGATTCGTCGGCCCTACTTTCAGTAGTTATTGCTGACAATAAAATAAAAAGTGCTGCCAAATATGCAGTATTATTGAATCGGGGAAAATGCGTACTTTCGCTACTTTTGCTCTACTTTCTCTTGGAAATTAGATATTTTTACGGAAAAAGGTATCCTCATGATACTAAGGGATCTCCTCACAAAATTTTTTTCATATTGATCCAGTAGTTTTTACGTGATGCGATCAGACAGTCAAAAATTCTAAAAATTGCTTTTTGTATTCCATTTTTGCAAAAATATTTCATGAACAGAAATGGTCCTGTTTTATTTAATGTATGTATAGATATAGACTAGCTGTACCCACACACGTTGTGTGTGTCCTGATAATATTTTGTCCGATTTTGCTTTGATAGTAATCCACACATCAAATTTTAAGACTCTTATTTGTTTACTTTATATGAAGGTACCCATCCCTGGACAAAATTCTAAAATTTATATACAATTCTACAAATTATTGTAAAGCTCTGTAAAAGACAAACAGGAAATGAGTTACTCATTATTTTAAAACAGCGCCATCTGCTGCGCATCTGTGTTTAAAATATCCCGCTTTCAAAAATAAAAGATGCCTTAAAGTATGCAGTACCTTTAAATCGGTTAAAAAAAACCGACGTACTTTCACTGCTTTTTCTCCATTTTCTTTTGGAAATAATTATTCTAACGAGTGATTTTTTAGGAGCTTGAGAACTTTTTTTTTAAAAAAAAACGCATAAAATTTGCAATATCTCATCGGTTCTTTATTTGAAACGTTAGATTGGTCCATGACATTTACTTTTTGAAGATAATTTCATTTAAATGTTGACCGCGGCTGCGTCTTAGGTGGTCCATTCGGAAAGTCCAATTTTGGGCAACTTTTTCGAGCATTTCGGCCGGAATAGCCCGAATTTCTTCGGAAATGTTGTCTTCCAAAGCTGGAATAGTTGCTGGCTTATTTCTGTAGACTTTAGACTTGACGTAGCCCCACAAAAAATAGTCCAAAGGCGTCAAATCGCATGATCTTGGTGGCCAACTTACCGGTCCATTTCTTGAGATGAATTGTTCTCCGAAGTTTTCCCTCAAAATGGCCATAGAATCGCGAGCTGTGTGGCATGTAGCGCCATCTTGTTGAAACCACATGTCAACCAAGTTCAGTTGTTCCATTTTTGGCAACAAAAAGTTTGTTAGCATCGAACGATAGCGATCGCCATTCACCGTAACGTTGCGTCCAACAGCATCTTTGAAAAAATACGGTCCAATGATTCCACCAGCGTACAAACCACACCAAACAGTGCATTTTTCGGGATGCATGGGCAGTTCTTGAACGGCTTCTGGTTGCTCTTCACTCCAAATGCGGCAATTTTGCTTATTTACGTAGCCATTCAACCAGAAATGAGCCTCATCGCTGAACAAAATTTGTCACATTTGAACATTTCGAACCGAACACTGATTTTGGTAATAAAATTCAATGATTTGCAAGCGTTGCTCGTTAGTAAGTCTATTCATGATGAAATGTCAAAGCATACTGAGCATCTTTCTCTTTGGCACCATGTCTGAAATCTCACGTTATCTGTCAAATACTAATGCATGAAAATCCTAACCTCAAAAAAATCACCCATTATATTGGAATCAGGATACTAAGGTTCCTACCTCTATTTTAAACAATATTTTAATAACGTAATTCGACAAAATAAAAATACAAATCAAATACAAATTTTATTCAATTGGTGCCTAATGTTACGTAATGGTGTTTAAAATATCCCACTTTCAAAAAAATATCCCACTTTTAAACCGAACATTTCAGTATCTTTAAACCGGAAATTGCATTTTTCACTGCTTTTTCTACACTTTCTTTCGGAAATAAGATATTTTTGCGGAAAAAAGTATCCTATATTGGAATCACAAAATTTTTTTTAAGTCCAGACAGACGGAAATGAGTTACTAATTTATTATACATATTGTTACCTTAATATAGAAAGGCCCGAGTTTTTTTTTTTGCATATTTGGATAGATGATCTTCTATAATACATATGTATGTATAAATAAAAAAATTGTTACATCATTAAAACGCTAGCAGAATTTAATAAAATATTGCGTTAAAAATAGTTCGCGACTACAAAACTATAATTTTTATTAAGATTTTTCCTTCTCCTGCTAAGAAGGAAAAACGTTAGTTAGGGCCTTTCTATATTTAGGTATCGATATGTATATCGATAGCATGTATATTGTAATTATTTAAAATATTTACGTAAAAACTCACGCATAGTATTAATAAATTTTAAAATAAATTTAAAAATTTTTTTAATTTTTAATTATTATTTTTTAATTTAATAAAATTATATCTATTGCTACTTCAAAATTTCTTTCAGTGTTCCACTAGTGTAATAATAAAAGCAACACTGTAAAAGAAACAAAACTTGCTGAATAATTTATACTCCATGTTTGCCAATCTATAGTTGTTGTTCTGATTAGAAGGAACAAGAAGAACATAAAGTAGATATTGATACCATGAATTTATTGACACTCAGTCAGACAGGTCATTCAATTGTTGTGTTCTATGCTATTATTGTTGTTGTTATCAACAGTTTAAGCACATTCAATCAAACAATCGTACCTAGATGTGTACATACATCCATGCATACGTACATTAAGTACATGTACGAATTTGTTGTTCTTTTTTCTTACTCTTCTCTTATTACTGTTATCACACTCGTCATTACAAGTGTGAAAAAACATGTGTGTGTGTGTTGTAATTTGTGTTTGCCTAAAATGTTATACCTACTCTTTAAAAAAATCGATAAGTAATTAATATTTTAGCTTAACAACTGCAATTCTGTTTGAAAAAAGAAAAAACAGTTTTATCATTAGAACTCAGCAAATGTTTATTTAGTAAATATCTTATAATATTTATTTAAAAAATATTTGAAGTAGAAAAAAAATTCAAAAATTAAATATAGGGTGTGTCAAAATTTAGGTAAGCAATTAATTAAAAAGAAATCAAAGTTTTTTTGTTCTTTTCTTTCATTTTCATATAAAGTATAGATTAGGGGGTTGTGTACGGTCATTAATAATTGTTTGTGGTTATTAATTTTAATAAAATTATTTAATTTAAGAAATCTTAAATAACCTCCCACAACGTTTAAAAAATTAAACTATGTATGTATGTATCTACATCGGAAATACATACTTATGTATTTACATAAGTATGTATCTAATGGTTGAGGTGATACCTTTATTTCTCTTATGATAATTTAAACAGACTATCAGGTATGTGATAGAAATCGATCGGTTTTCAAACAAAATCGAAAGCTAAAATCGAACGTTTTGTTATAAGATGTGATCATGTGTTTCTTTTCAAATTATTTCTCGTAAAAATTACAACTTTCTTATAAAAGAATAAAGTTGATTTTGAATCAGTAAAATGACATTTATTTTGTCCACTTCATTTTTTAATAATAAATAATTCGAATAACGTTGCAAATATACAAAGAAAAAGGTTGAGGGATACTTCAGATCCACTGAGTATGCAGGAGGATAGGTAACAAGTTTTTCCAAGTGATTTAAACTGAGCTCACAACAAATATTTTTGCAAATATTTTTAGGTTCAAGGAATATTTCCGTATAAATAAGAAAGGTTTTATTTGGATTCTACGAAAAATTGGACTACATGTGAAAACTAAATCAATTCCTTTGGTCATTGAGTTAGCAGGCACGTTGAGGTTCCTAGCAGAAGGCAGCTTTCAAATGTCGGTTGGAAATGATTCAGCTACAGCTATGCACAGGACTACGTTCTCGAAATCGTTGTCAAAGATGATAGTAATATTAGAAAAAGTGCTATGTCAATATTGGATTAAAGTGTCAGCCGACCCAGATTATATTCAAAAGTCAAAGCAAAATTTTTTTGAAAACTTCAAAATTCCGGGGGTGATTGATTGGTTGTATTGACGGCACCCACATTAGGATTGTGAAGCCCGGAAATCAGGATTATTTATACTATAATAGAAAAGGTTATTATAGTATAAATGAGATGATTGTAAGATAAAAGAAAAATATCAAAAATACCTAATGTATTCTATTATGTATGTACAGTGGCTCACAGCTTATTTTTTGCAGTGAATTTTTTTTTTATTTAAAATCTCTTTAAAAATGAAACTAGCAATACATTAAAAAAAATTTTGCACAATTTGAAAGAGAAAATATTCAGGATAAACAATCAAAAATCATTCACTGCAAAAATCTGCATTTAAATACTTAAAAGGTATTAAAACAAAAAATACCCCATTTTTCCATCTCACAGGTTAAATTATGCAGCCATTTGTGACTGTAACGGTACCTCAATGGAGGGTTATTGTTTTTGAATTTTTCTGTATTTTACTTTTGGAAATGTCTGGCGTTGAATATTCAGTCTAATTTTTTTACTTCAAGTCTCAGTTTTAAAAAATTTAAATGGGTCCGCGCAGAACGATAAAACAACGAGAATTGGTATTAAACCTTTTCAAAAACGGTCACTCACGGCAAAAAATAGCAGAAATAGTTAACATAAATGCTTCCACAGTGCAAAAAATCATCGAGCGGTTTATTCATGAAAATAGGCATATGTGCACCAAATAAAATTTTCACTGAACACGATGAGCAATATATTTTAAGAAAAATAAAGGCGAATCCAAAGGTTTCAGCTCCAAAACTGACTGCCGAAGTTGAAGCTGGCCTGGAAAAGCAATGTTGCGTCAAAACTCTTCACCGTGTATTGCGCCAACATGATTTTCATGGCTGAGTCGCACGTAAGAAACCTTTTATTAACCCGAAAAACAGACTTTGCAGATTAAATTTCGCCAAAGAACATTCTACCAAGGATTCAGAATTTTGGAATTCGGTTATCTTTGCCGACGAATCAAAATTTAACATATTCGGTTCAGATGGCATGGCTTATGTATGGCGGAAACCAAATACGGAGCTCAAAAAAGAAAACCTAAAAGCTACAGTGATACATGGTGGTGGCAGTGTTATGGTTTGGGCCTGTATGCCGACAGCTGGTAATGGAAATTTAACATTTATTGAAACGACAATGGACAAATGTAGGTACCTTGAGATCCTAAAGGATAATTTATTATAGAGTGCAGAGAAAATGGGTATAAAGTCAAATTTTAGATATTATCAGGATAACGACCCAAAGCACAAATCAGGTATTGTCCAAACTTGGTTAATATATAACTGTCCACATTTAATGACACCTCCACCACAGTCGCTCGACCTTAACGTTATAGAAAATTTTTGGTCAATATTAGAAATTAACATAAGGAAACACAAAATTTCAAACAAAAATGATTTGAAGGAAGCGCTGAAGACGGAGTGGTAGAATATTTTGCCCAGTGTTAAACAAAAACTGGTTGCATCTATGCCAAACCGCCTCAAATCTGTCATAGACAATAAAGGGTACCACACGAAATATTAAATAATTTAATTACCGTTCCTAAACTTGATAAAGTGCCTGCATAAAATAAGCTGTGACATGAAAATATTTTTTGTTTTTTAAGTTTTAAAATTATTAAACAAAAATTTATGCAATGATATTTTTTTTAATCCAGAATATTTTCTATTAAATGATGCCTATTTCTTTTTTAGATTTCTGCTAGTTTTGTTTTTATAGAGCATTGATTAGAAAAAAACTACTGCATAAAATAAGCTGTGATCCACTGTATATGTGTTAAGATTTGTGATTATAAAATGAATATTATTAAATTAATAAATTAACTTGAATCGACTTTTTCTTAAAAAAGTCCGTAAATGCCTTATCGTTTTAAAAACAGTTAAAAAAGTAAAATTTCGTTTTTCATCACATTCTTTTTAGTTCTTATTTTCATAGAAACAAATGGGAAAAGAAATCGAATTTGATTTAAAGAAGAAACCGAATTAAAAATAAAACGAAAAAATAAGTCTTGTCATCACACCTTTTTCGATTTTATGTCGTTTTTGCATCGAAATCGTTTTTCATCACATACCTGTATATATACTTTATGGGGTCGGAAATGAATATTGTAGAAATTATACACGGAATGACAAACTTATACATAGGGTATATATGTATGTATAAGTATATATGTATGTATAAGTTTGTCATTCCACCTGTGGTGAAGGGTATATTTAGTGCCACTTGAACCCGAAAAGTACAATTTAAAAACCCGGTTGCTACAAATCAAGATTTCCATTTACCAGCCCTGGACTATATTAAATCACCCATATAAACATAAGCTGTCGTTCTCTGTAAATTTAACAGTTTGTTTAATTTCACTCTCGCTCTATTTCTGGTTTTCTTAAAAATTTGCATACCAATAATTTGGCATGCTCTTGTGTGTATTGGTGCATTTTTTGTATTAATTTTATATTTTAAATAACAATCAATAACAAAGCAACAAAAAGAAAAAAGAACTTGGGTATTAACAAAAAAAAAATACAGTAAATGTAATTAAACTAATAATGCTGCCAGATTTGACGATTTATTGCACCAACGAGTTTTATACTACGTTTATATGTACTTACATACATATGCATGTATGTACTTACCCTGCCGGAGATAGTACCAGTACGTAACTAGTACAAAAATCACCAGTACTAGTTCTCAACTGTAAACTTTTCTATATCATCTTAATGCTAAAATTAGCATTGAGTGTGCTTAGAAAATTACTAGAACAATTGATTCTAGGCGCGTACTAGTACACATGGATCCAATTGGGTGCTTTGGAACCAGTTTGTTACTAGTTCTTTTGTGATTGGAAAATCACTAGTATTATTGGTTCTAGACGTGTACTAGTACACTTGAACCACTTTTTTAACTTTTGTTTCAAGGTAAGCTTTGGTAATTCTGGAATCTTTCGCAATTTGTCTTCTTGTTTGCATTCTTCTTCTAAGCACGGCGGAGGGCTAATGTTATTCACAAAATCAAATTCTTCAACTCTTTTAAAGTTTTGCGGTGCAATACTCTACTTTTATATTCATTTATTTGTTTTTTTAAATTTCTTTTAAAATATCTTTTAGATGTACTCATTTTAAAATGTTTTAAAAATGCCTTTTAATAAATTTTGTAAACTAAACTTTTTTACGCAGAAGCGATTTCAATAAAAAAAATACACTAAAATATAATTCTTGCAAAAAAAAACCGACTTCAAAACAGACAAACTTAAAAGCATGTTTCTCTAAGACGGTAACTATTGCGACACCCTGTAATTTCCGAATTCAAATTTTATACTAGTTATAGCGGTCGTAGCAATACAGGTTCGTTGTAAATTTCAACCTTCTGTCTGTAACGGTTTAAAAGTTTGGTCATATACATCAAATTACATAAACTATTGCGACACCCTGTAATTTATAATTTTAAATAATTATACTTATTATAACAGATATAGTAATGGACATTCTGTCTAATTGTTAAGTGTCTATCAATAACTGTTTAAAAGATAGGGTCATATATATCAAATGACGTCACCTATTGGGACACCCTTTAAATTCAAATTTTAATATAAATACTTTTTAAAGAACACTTTGTAATACAGATTCTTTTTAAATTTTAACTTTGTGTCCATATACATCAAATTACATCAACTATTGGGACACCCTATAATTTCCAATTTTAAATATTTATACTTGTTGTTATTCGAGACATAGTAGTGAACATTTTGTCTATTTTTCAAGTGTTTGTCTATAACGGTTCCAAAGATGAGGACATAATGGTCAAATAACATCAATAATGGGAACACCCTTTAATTTATAGATCCAAGTTTTATACTTGTTTTAATAGCGGACTAAGGAATATAGGTTCTTTGTAAATTTCAACTGTATATCTATAACAGTTGAAAAGTTTGGCCATATATATTACTTTTACATTAACTATTGGGACACCCTTTAATTTCCAAATTCATATTTTACACTTGTTATTTTAGCGGATTTAGCAATACAAGTACTTTGTAAATTTCAACTGTCTGTCTATAAAGGTTCAAAAGTTTGGCCATATATATATCAAAATAAACCAACTAATGGGACACCCTTTAATTTCTAATTTATACTTCAAAAGATAGGAGAATAAAGGTGAAATTAAGTCACCTATGGGGTCACCCTTTAATTTTTAATTTTATTTTTTAATTACTTTTTGTTGTTGGGAGCTACTGTGATACGCACTTTTTTTTAATTTTAAATTGGTGACCTATAATGTTCATAATACACGTAAAAAACATGTATGTTGTATGGGGACACCCTTTAATTTTTAAAATTTTGAACTTCTTTTAAAATGGGACCAATCTGTAGCCATAACCTTTCTAATAGTGCAAAATTTTTAAAATCGGTTCAGAAATGACTGAGTTCTGCGGGCACAAACATAAAAAAAAAGCAACATTCAGACGAATTGATAACCTCCTTCTTTTTTTGAAGTCGGTTAAAAAGGGAAAATACCAAAATATGTTTCCTCTTTATGCATGCTTGCCACACATTGTTTTTATTATTTAGCCGGTCACCGTGGTTTTTAATGTATGGCAGCACTTAAAAAATCAAAGAAATGCAAATGAAAATTAGTATTTTGCATTTAAACATATTTTTTATAATAAAGATGGTATAAATCATCGATTTTAAATCAAATTTAAGATGCAGTATCAAAATACAAACACGTAGACTTTTGTTTTGTTACACAAAAATTCTATCAGTCCACAAGTAGTTCCCTTGTACTACATCTAGTACTAGTACTAAGCATTAGTATTTTTATATAAAAACTCTAACCCCGTTTGCACTAGTACCTTTTGTTCTAGTAATTGTACTAGTAGCTTTAAGACAATTAACTTTCAATCTCCTGAAGGGTATGTACGATTAATGCAATCTATATATATAATACAACTGTAACAGGGCCATTTCTGTACATGAAATATTTTAAAAAATTAATCGAAATGAAATGCAAAACATACAATTTTTAGAATTTTCATCTGTCTGTCTGTTTGGGATCGCATCACGTAAAAACTACTGGATGAAATTTAATAAAATGTTGTGTAGAGGTACCTTAATATCTCGGCTCAAATATAGGATACTTTTTTCCGTAAAAATATGCCATTTCCAAGAGTAAATAGAGAGAAAGAAGTGAAATTAAGCTGTTTTACCTACCATTCATTGGTACATCAAACTTGGGAGCACCTTTTATTTTTGTGAGCTATTAATTAATATATTAAACACTATTTACAGAAATCTACAATAATGTTAGAATTTTAATATATAATTTTATATAATATATGAGTAATTACCCAGGGATGGGTACCTTTATATAAAGTAAATACATAAACCATATCTGAATCACTATAAAATTCGGTGTGGATTGGACTTTCAAAGCAAAGTCGAAGTGGCAGGCATTGCTAATTAAGAATAAAATGCAATTCCTTAACTCACTGTCTATACAGCAAATTGCATTTGGGATTATTTTTAACTTCTTAGTGTTGCCTGATGGGCAAATTATTTAATTTTTTGTATAAGACTTCTATTTACAAAGAAAAGTGTGATCAAAGATAATAAACTTTCCTGATAATGCAAACAGGGAGGAAATTATTGCTTAAATATCTAAATAGAAGGCTGGTGACTTAGTTTGGTAAAAAAATAGTGGCAACTTTATACATTTTATGAATAAAAATGATAAACAAGTTTCAAAAATGTATGACAACACTTATTATTTTTTCCATAAAAGAACATTTAAACTAAGTCGGTGTTGCTAAAGGCCATCGATTCACTATCATCTGCAGAAGTTTGATCTGTCAAAAATGACAGGTGTGCTTAATATCATAGTACCATAGATAGTGCGGATAAAAACTGAATTGAGTAATAATAGACTTGTGACAAGTCAATGTACGATTTGATAGTCTAGAATGTAACAGTATGTTTTCCAACACCACTGCACGGTTGCCAGATTTTTTTTCTCTCTCCCCCAAAAGCAAATAAAAAACCTCTAAAATCAACCTTTTTTTAAAAAAAATCCCCTAATATAATTTTTCTTGATTACATAAATAAATTTTTTTCTTAATTTTGGAAAAATTAAATCCAAATTTATTAAATAAAAAATCCCCTAAATTTATCCCAATTTTAACATAAATCCCCCAAAACAAAAATTATAGTACATACGAGTATGTATTATAAATAAACATATATATGTGTATACAAATATACCCAGTGGTAAAAAGATAGAGTATGAAGGTCTTCTAGAAGGCCTCTTTACTCCTTCTTTTGGAGGCATAAAGCCTTCTGTTTGCATCCCGTTCGCATTCCATTCTCATGTCTTTATTTTTATTTTTAATTGAAATATTAAAATCTTTTGGGATTCCAACCGTCAACCTTCAGGCTGAAAGACCTTCTCACTGCCAACCAGTCTATCGAAGTATCTCAATTTCAATCAGCAATGATGTAGATAAAGGCAATTCAATGAACTTTTGTGTTATATAAATAAGAAATCTAAAAATAGAAAATTATGTATGTATTTGTCATACAATATGAGTACACATTCCTTCTTCCCTACTAAAAGAAGCGAAGAAGGAATGTGTACTGAATCTTTTAGACGAAATAGCCAAGGCCATCTAAAAGGCCATCTTTGGAAGGCACACAAAAATGAGGATCCGAGAGAAGGTTTAAGCATATAAGGCCTGAAGTAAGAAGGCCTTTTTAATTTTACCACTGGGTCGTTACTTATGTACGAATTTTGTTGTTTTTTCATGACATATTACACGCATAACCCAAAAATAATCTTTCTAAAACGTTGTTTAAATAGTTTAGAAGAACCTATCGGAAAGTTGGTCACATATTTTTAATTTAATGGTTGCAAAAGCTAGGAGAGACCAATTAAGCATCTGGTAAAACATAAAAAATCCCCCAAAAAACACCCTAAATATTTTTTTAACCCCCAATTTTTTCCCCTAACAAATGTTACCCCCAAATTCTCCCCTAAATGAAAAAAAATCCCCTAAATCTAGGGGAAAATCCCCTAATCTGGCAACCGTGCACCACTGACTTAGCATACACTCTTTCTCTCTCTTTCTCTTACCGATTTTTTTCGAGAAGTTGGACGATTTGTCTTATATTTTTTTTACGATTTTCTTCAATAAAATTTAACGATTTTTCTCCAATTTCTTCTGGTAACTCTGAAAACAAACTACCCTTAAATAAGTAATTCTAAGGTTACAATAAATAATAAGTCATATACGGTATGACTTTGAACATAATTTTTGTGCAAAAAGAACCCTGGCTTTAGTTAAAAGTAAAATAAAGAATCTCAGCTGTTTGTTGTTAATTAAAATGCCTGCCTCTGGCGCCAATAAGCATGTTACTCATTCTTTTTTCATGGTTTTGCATAGAAAAAAGGGTTAAGCCATGTGTAGATGGGGTAGATATTTCAATACCTGTTTTTTATTATTATAAATACATATGTATGCATGTCTATTTTTTTTTTTTTTTTAATATTAAGCAAAAACCATATGTTATTTACAATATTACAATAGTGATATTGTTTGCAAAAATAATGAGTCATTTTTTTTCTTAATTCAAGACATTATTTCAAAAAGAATTTAAAATATTTCAGCACCTTATAATAAATGGGATAAGTCGATAATAAGATCATCGATTTGTAATAGCTGAAGGGTGTGGAGTATAAAGATAGAAGGGTTTCCCTGAAAACCCACAATAATATCAAATATTTTCATGGTGTTCGTGTAGAAGACCTCGTTCAGTCACCTATGCTACTCGTCTTCAAATAACTGCTGCTAAAAGTTCGCTTAGAAGCAACTTAACGGGACATCAAGTACTTAGTTAATCTAACTCCCAGAATTTCTAAATCGGGGTCTACAACTACATGGTTGTCCATACATTTTTAAATCATACATTATTTTAACACTGACATTTTTTCTAACAGCTATCACTCAGTGTATAGCTTCGTGGAACAAAAATGAGTCACTTTACGCTTGAACAACGTTGGGCAATATCTCGTTTTTATTTCCAAAGTGACGTATTTTCATCTTGGTGCCTTTGTCAAACAGAAAATTGTCTCATCTTGAGATCGTAAAACCCGCACATGATTGTCGAGAGGCGTGTACATTCACAGAGACTGAGGCTTTGGTGTGGAGTTTGGATTTGTTGCATCATTGACCCATTTTTTTTTCGAAAAAAACTGCTGAAAAATGTCATTTCGAATAACGGCGAGCGCTACAGAACCACGATTATAGACTGAAATGAAAGATATATACTCATCTATACATATAATAAAATAGTAACTCATTTCCGTCTGTCTGCTTTTCGTTTGCCTTCGCATCATGCAAAAACTACTAGATGGATTTAAACAAAATTTTGTGAGGAGATTCCTAAGTATCCTGGTCCAAATATATCCAAATCCAAATATATATTTCCAAGAGAAAGTGGAGAAAAAGCAGTGAAAGTACGCAGTTATTTTAGTAGTATAGTAAATACATAAACCATAACTGAAGCACTAACCACTAACAGATGGCGCTGTTTTATAAAGTAAATACATAACCATAACTGAAGCATAGTTTAAGGCGGCACTAAAAAAGTAAGGTTTTTTTGGTGTGGATTGCTTTCAAAGCAAAATCGAACAAAATATTACAAGGACGCTCACGAAGTGGCGGGCACAGATAGCCTAATATATAGTTTCAGCAGTATGGTGCACCATGTCACATACATAGCTCATTAAACAATCGATATTTTGGCGCCGTCTTGGCAATATCAATTGGCAGCCTCGGAAAGCGTTTAAACTTCTGTGGAATTTCTGTGCGAATAATCCAGAAACCATCCAAACCTTTAAGCTTAATATTGTATGAGTTATTCTTGTGATAGAACCAGAAAAAAATCTAGGAAATTTCCACTTTCAGGATAAGCTTTTGTGAAGCCAGTCGAATGCATGAAATCTTGTTCCATAAACAGTGGGAATATTTGTTATTTGTGATAAAGTCAAAATATACCGAAAGAAATTAAATTTCGTTAATTTTATTTAATTTGTCAAAATATATTTCTATTTGGACCAACCGTTAGTGAGTTCTTCCGAAATTTTGTTTCTTTACACTCTGGCTTGCCTTAGCAACCAGGTCAAAATATCTCTCCATCTCGTTTTATGATATCGGCATTCGCAGACCAGTGTTGAAAAATATTGCATTGAAGAGTAATTGCATTTTTGTGATTTTTAGCAACTTTCTTTTTCGCAACACTATTTTTGGCAGCCCAGCTGTTTTCGTGTAACATCTTACTGTTTATCATGTTCTGTTTGGTCTATAATTTACCCATGAATCGACTTACAAACGAACAACGATTGAAGATTATTGAATTTTCTTTATCAAAATTCTTGCTCGTTTAAGAAAGTGGATCGTGAACTTTTTCCATTTTATTTGTTTGGGAGACCTTCTGAGGCGGTTATTCTGAATCTTGTAACTCAATTTCACATCAAACTTACATTATTGGACATTAAACCATACGCATACGTAGATTGCGGACAGAGGAAAATATCGCCGCCATATCCGGCCGTATTGTTGATGATCGTAAATTATCGATTCGGCGCCGTTCGCAGCAATTGGGCCTCAGTTAATTCACTATGTGGATTTGGCTCACATATGGTTTCAACAAGACGGTGCTACACAGCACCCGAAACAGTGGCCCAAATACGAGACGAGCTCGGTGTTTACAGTTTACGTCATGTTTGGGGCGAGTCAATTGGTCGTCTAGATCGGGCGATTTAACGCCTTTAGACTATTTTTTTATGGGCCTATGTTATGACTTATGTCTATAGAGACAAGCCCGCAACGGTTGACACAATATTAAAAAACTTATTTGTGGAATACCAGCCGATATGTTGGAGAGATTATGCCGAAATTGGACCCAGCGAATGAACCATATTAGGCGTAGCCGCGGTCAACAATTACATGAAATCATATTTAAAAATTGATGCTTCTATCGACTCAAATATAGATTTAAACAAATTTCTTAAAATTTTATGTGCATGTTTTTTAATAAATCCGAAAGCTCTTAAAATATCAACCATTATTTTTCGGTGTATCTAGCGATTTTATTTCCATTTTTTAGGTATTCCTATTTATTCAGTATCATTAAACAAGATAAGTTAACGTTAACGTTTATGCTATTATTGAAGTGTCATTACAGCGTTTCAAGCTAGGTGCCGTACTTTTCTGTAAACCGGCATTTGCGCCTGGACGCTAAACAACGATACTCCTGCCGCGTTAATTTAGTTTTAGACGTGAAAAAAGCCTTTATTTAAAACAAATACCTGTTTGGGAAATTTTTTTTTTTTTTTTGGGTTATTTATTTAAAACTATCTATCCCCGGTGCGCTTCGCTACACCCATCCTCAAAAAAATACAATTAACATTTGCAAGAAAAGTAAGGCCAATAGATATGACTCGAAAAAGCACGACCAAACTTTTTCAGTTTATAAGCACGGTACAACTGTTTTTTGCTAGGCTAGGCGTATTAACACGATAATAATATTTTTCCTTGTATGGAGTAATCACTTCCACTATTCTAATCCAGTATGTAGTTATTGTATTATGTATAGTATGAGGGGGTTACTTGTGCAAAGATTCAAGACTTACTAGGTGGATGAAAATTTTTACATTTTTTAGGAGGTACCACGCCAACCCTCCGAATCCAGTTTGTATTTTGCTAGACTATGTACATTAGCCTGAGGGCTGCTTGTGCAAAGTTTCACGACTCTACATATTCTCTAGGTACACGATAATCACCCCTATCGCGAATATTTATTCACATGAAAAAACTCCCAAAAATTCTATAGTGAATGATTTCTATCGTAAAATACAAGTAAATTGTTATTGGAATCATTCACGATAGACAAATTTGGGAGTTTTTACATGGGAACAATTATTCGCGATAGGGGTGAATAATTTTTCACCTTGTATGGGAGGTACCACGCCCACTGTCCCATTCCAGTCTATATTTTGCCATACAATAGTCTAAGGGTTACTTGTGAAAGATTTCAAGACCCTAGCTATTGTAGTTTTCTAGGTGGACGATAATAATTTTTAACGTTGAATAGGAGGTACCACACCTACTGTCCCAATTCAGTATAATTTTTCCTAGGTTATGCATATTAGTATAAGTTTCAAGACTCAACACGCCGTCCCTTTTCCGTCTATCTTTTGTTAGACTATGTGCATTAGTATGAGGGTTACTTGTGAAAAATTCCAAGACTCTAGCTATTGTGAACGATAATAATTGTTAACATTGTATGGAAGGTACCACACCTACTCTCCCAATCCAGTCTGTGTTTCTTTAGACAATTCACATTAGTATGAGGGTTACTTGTGCAAAGTTTCAAGACTCTACCTATTGTAGTTCTCAAGATACACTATAATAATTTTTGAGTTTGTATGGGAGGTACCACGCCCACCGTCCCATTTTAGTCTATGTTTTGTTAGACTATGCACGTTAGTATAAGGGTTGCTTGTGAAAAGTTTCAAAACTCTACCTATTGCAGACCTGCAGTTAGACGATAATAATTGCTCACTTTGTATGGGAGGTACCACGCCCACTATTCCAATCCAGCCTGTGTTTCTCTAAACTATGTATATTAATAAAGATCTGCCTATTATAGTTCTCTAGATACTTAAAAAGTGGGCGTGGGCATTTTTTTACCGTAAAAAACTAAGTTGGGTTATGATGATGATTTCAAAACAAAATGACCATATCGGTGGAGCCGTTCTTAAGTTATCCGATTATCAAGGAACGTTATTTAATTTTATTTACATACCTACATATTTATAGTACATACATACATATTTATTTCCTTAATATTTTTTAATTATTTAATTAAAAAACAAACATTTGTGTTTCCAAAATTATTTTTAATTTTTTATAAGCAAAAAAAAAATAAAATTTTCTCTTCTTTATTTCTTGTTTCATTTGCAGATGGCTCACAACAACAAGTCAACTCAACCAAAGATTACGCTAAAACTTCATTATTGCCATTTGAAAATACAACAGCAACCACAACAAAGGTAAATAAACAATATTTTACAACAACAACAAGTAGTAGTAGTAGTGGTATCAACACAACAAAGCCGGCTACGAACAATAAATCATCTACAACAAACTCTTTGATAGAAAAAGCTGAAAAATTGTTTGGAGGTCAATATACAGCAACAACATTATCGTCGTCGTCGTCATCGTCATCCGCATCAACAACAAAACTAACCAAAGAAGAGATCACTACTCAGCAGCAGCAGCAACAGCAATACCAAGTTTTAACAAACAATAAAGAGTGTAAAGAAAAAATACCACAAGAAAATAATAAAATGATGGAAGAAAATAAAGAAGAAGAACATTTTGAAATGTATAGAAGAAAGACCAAAGAAGTATTTAATGATGAAACACAAACAACAACAGCAGCTATTGTTACAAGTAAACAACAAATGGCAACTCGTTTAACGGGTTCTACTCTAAGCATTAATACAAACACTAGTGTTTCTTCCTCTTCTACATTATCATCGTCATCAACATCATCATCGTCTTCATCAATACTAAAGAGAGCCGAGACTGAGAGAGAGAAATTATTAGTAACTACAACAACACAACAACACCACAACATAACTGGAGCAAATGTGAATTCAGTAAATCAGTCGCTTAATAAATGTGAGAGTGAACGTTTAGTATGCGCGGCAAACACTACAAATACGTTGTTAAATACGGCAAATTCTAATAATTTGAATACAAATAATAGTGTAACTATTGGTGGTATTAGTGTTAGTAGTGGTAGTGGTAATGTTAGTAATAATCAAAATAGTAATTGTAGCAGTTTAACAGCAACAACAACAACAAGTGTAGGAAAAATATCACAAAAATTACAAGAAAATCAGTTTATTAAAAACGAACAACAACAACAGTTGAATACAAAAAAAATTATTAAATTTAATAAACAAAATACCATAAGTGGTAGTGGCAATATATCTTTGGATTTGAAATCCCCTACCAAGAGCTCAAGCATATTAACAACTTCAAACTCCACATCTTGTTTAACTTCATCATCATCATCATTATTATCGTCATCATCAACAGCAGCAGCAGCACCAACATTGCCAGCTAACTGTGCAATTAAGAAGAAAATGGTGGCCGTACAAGAAATGAAAAAATCAACACAAAATAGCGCCACACATTTACATCCAATAACTACAACATGTCAAGCCACAAATCGTGCAAATAATCGTAGTGGTGTTGGTGGTGGTGGTGGAGATACAGATTTAGACAACAGTGAGGATTTGAGTTATGGTCCAGGCATAGTGTCCAAATTGCGTTGCCGTTATCTAAGCTTGGCTTTGAGAGAGTCCATGGAACAGCAGCGTTTGAGTAAGGATCTTTTAAGACGCTCTACTAGTTTGAATAATCTGCTAGATAACACAGAAGATGAGGAAAATTGTGATGAAGATGATGATGAGGAGGAGGAGGTGGATGTGGCCGAAGAATTGGCTGATGAAAATGTAGAAAATCAGGGTTTTAATTATAAAGTCATACGAAAAGATCCACAAAATATGGTAGAGAGCAAAAAGACAGGAATTTTGAAAACCTCCATTAACAATGGCCAGGACAAAAGATTTTCTCATAATACACAGGGTTCCAATGGTGTGGGTGTCACCTTTACAGAAACCTCCTACAACAAACGTTCGCGACATTTAAAACGAGGCAATGATTCACTGAAACGGGCCCGTTCGGTGGAGGCTTTGCTAAGTGAAAAATCACCCTGGCATACAAAAGCCAATAGCTGTGCCCCCAACTGTGTTACGATAGAGGATAAAATCCATAATGCTCGTGAAAGACTGCATCAGGGCACCGATCATATGCCGCCAAAACGACTAACCTCAATTATAGACGATACCGAAAGGCCACCGCCAGATTTGGTAAAACAGACTTTAAAAATGTTTGAGGCCACAGCGAATCGCCGACCTCGCTCTACCAATCGTAGCAATTCCAAAGGAGATGTGGCCAGTAAAGTGGAGACATTTAAAAATATCATCAAAGAACAAAAGCCGGTGGTAAATTTTTCCAAACCCTTAAGTCCCACTAAAAAAATCAACACACCCACTTTGCAAAAACCTTTAATAAAAACATCAACACCCCTCCAAGCCAATGATCTTTTGCAATCACCTTTAGGTAGAAAGACAATGGCTGCGGCCACGTCTGTTAACAATACAAATGACTGTTTAACACCTTCAGAAACAAACAATAGCTTATCACAACATGCGCCGGACATAATACCCAGGCAAAAATTCAACACCGAAAGAGATTTTAAACAAAACAAAGAAATTTTCTCTTCCAAAGAGAAATTTCTCTCCAATGAGAGGATCACGGAGTCGTCTCCTATTTGTAATATCAAAAGAGAATATGCTAAAGAGAAATATGAGGTGGATTCACCGTTAACAGCTTTGAGCAAAGAGTTTGGCAAATTAAAATTAAACGATACACCAGCTAGAAAAAACGATAACACTAACAGTGCTGGCAGCAGCGATAACTTCGAACCAGTGAAAAATGTTGGAAGTGTTGGGGGAGTCAGCGCTGGCGACAATAATGGTGGTGACGCATGCCAACGCCATACTAAATACCCATACAACAACAGCAGCAACAACGATTTTGTAAACGAAGAAACAACACAAAAAGAATTAAATATCAGCTCTCTTCAAAATGAAAACGATAAGTTTAAAAATAAAACAAAACCAAACAGTAATAATGAAGCAACCAGCATTTCGCCGCCGGCGTCTTCTACAACGATCGAAACGAAAAACGAAGCAACTGTTAGTAATTATGACTCTTTAACAAAGGCTTCATCGCCTCCTCCCAGTAGTAGTGATTTAAGTGATGTTGGGGAAAACTACGACGACGACGAATACGGCGGTTTGAAAGCAACAAAGCGTATTACACGCACGGCACTCGATAATATAGCAAAAGCAGGTTATACACAACAATTTAAATTTAACTCAACGAATTCCTCCTTAACCTCTACTTCCACCTCGTCACCCCTTAGTACGGTCAAACAAATCGGTGTGATACGTCCTTTATTAAATACCCAACAGCAACAACAACAACAACAGCAGCAAAAATCTACAGATATTAATATGGAAACTTTGAAAAATTCCACTACAACTGCATTGACCTCTCGAGAAATCGAAAAGAATCGCATAAATGATTTAAAAAAATCTTCCACAACTTCCTCACCAAATGCATCGGCCGCCAACTCCTCACCCTCAACTAGTCTTGATCATCAAGTGATCAAACCCTCACATACTTCATCGCCAATCAGCATGACCTCTCCAACATCTGCCACGAATACGGCTGCTGGCTTCTCTGATGTTGATGCCGTTATAAGTGCCACGAACAGTCCACTGTGGGCTATGCGTAAACGGCGCCAGACCCCACCAGCAGTACCAGCCGAAAATACCTCTATGGTATTTAATTTTTCAAATCGTAAAGAAGTGCCCGATTATATAGAGAATGATGGTGTTATTTTTAGGCGTAAAAGGGAATTACCAAAGGTAAGTGAGATTACATTTTTTTTTTGCTTATTTAAAGACCGAGAGTGATTTTTTTAATGAAGAAGTCTGTGGAAATGTTTAAAGTTTAAAGAAACTCCCTGAGTTAGGAGTTGTTATGATCAATATGTAAATGTTTGAGAAATTTTGCCTTAAAAGTGGTAGCATCTCTATTATTATCAAAATTATAAGATTTCTCAAGGCCCTCCAACTAGGCGTTTTTTGCACTTATGACCTCTTCCTTTGAAGCAAATCTCTACCACACTATCATTTCTTCAAATTTGGAAGAATGTGGGTTAAATCTGTAGAATATGCTGCGATGGGGAAGCAGTTCGTAACCTTAATTCATCCATAATTAGGGTCAAGAGTAAGCACTTGTGGCACGCGCGCGCATATAGTTTTTTCATATCCAAATATTCATGCAAAATGTGATATGCTCGTTCGGTTGCGATGTTTACAGCTTGAACCACCTCACGCACTTTTATTCTCCGATCGTCCAATATCATTATGGACGATCGGAGAATATGGATTTAATCGACTATTTATGGCCTCTTTTGTATCTCATTTGTGGGGGTACGACCACAACAGAAATCAGTAAATTCCTTTTTAACCATTGAGAGTAATGGTGTAGATTCCCCTAAGTAGAGAAACACCTAGATTCTTTGGTGGAAATCGAACCCACAACCCCCAAAATGATAGACCTGTACACTACGCCAAGAGCAGTGTTGCGTTGAAAGTTTCTGCGATGGATATACAAAAGATCACGGATTAATTAAAAAGTCTTATTTATGCTCAACCTTTTTGTAAGAGAGATTACTAATAGCAGATTGGTGGATAAATTTCAGTCCACTGGTTCAGGAAACATATATTTTCATTAAATGTTACAATACAATTGCAAATTATATTCTAACTTAATTCACTCGTTATAGTGAAACACTCTGAATCTTTGGTGGGAATCGAACCCACAACCCCCATACTGATAGACTAGTACACTATCTAGTAGCCTACCGGGGCACTCATGGTTCAGTAAACAACCAATGCCCGTCCGTCGACGAAACGCAAGATCTGCCGAAAACATTACCGCCATCTGTGAGAGTGCTTAGGTGAATCCGAGGCACTATAGGGGGATGTATTTTAACAGGAAGGCGCTACATGCCACACAACTCATGCCATAGTACATGTATATTCTACCAAAAAGGCTTGAGTGTATGATCATCTTATGCGAAGGTATTGTGAACTGTCCACAGACACCATGCGATTTGGCCACGTTAAACTATTTTTTGTGGGGTTTTCTTAAGTCGCAAATCTATGAGAATAAGCCGCAAACCATAGCGGTCCTTAAAGTTAACACAGCCTATGCTATCGCTCAAATTTAGCCTGATTTATGCGCCAGAGTCATGGAAAATTGGAATCTTTCCTTTACACGATGTTATATTCCGTACATATTGGCATCGATTAAAATTTTTTGAAATGTCGATGATGTCTCAAATTAAAAATAGGAAACGCAGGTCTGGACTCTAAAGTTCAGTTTGTTTTAGCAAAACTGCTAGAAGTTGTTAGACTCTAAGCCATTTTAGCATTTCTTTAAGGAATAAACAATATGTGACATTTTATATTGACAAGGTTGCCAGATGTACAAGTTATTACAAAAAGAGATATTTTATTTGAAAAATTGCTAGATATAATTAAAATCTGAGATCGTTATTTAAAGATATATATTTGTCAGCCTTAAAGACTGCTTTAACATGCTTTTTATTAATTTATAGGTTTATTTGGCTCTTGACAAACTCTTCCCCAGGGGTGACTCATTTCTTATTTTATCAATAAATTTACTTGTTTTATAAATCTCTAATAGTTCTCATGCTTTTTATTCTTTGTTTGTCAACTTTGTTTTATTATTCGAGTAAATAAAAAAATAAATATCAATTAATTTTTTTAATGCCTGACTTTTTAACGTTTTTTTTTAATATTAATTACGCTTATTTACTTTATCAAAATTCCATCAAAAATATAACAAACATTATAAAGAAGAAATAAATACTTTTCATAAGAAAACAAAAACAAAAGCCAGCAAAAGCAGAGATAACATTTTTATAAAAAAAAAACTGATTAATAAAAAAAATATTAAAGTAAACATGACTCCAGAATGCACTTCTTTGAAAAAGCCATTTAATATTTTTAAAAACACCAATAGAGTAAAATGTGGTTAGAGATGGTAAAAGTAGACAAAAACATTTTTGTAAGTTGACACTCAAACAAAAAATTATAACTCTTTAGCTTTTAGATTCTAAAGAACTGTCGCTAAAATCAAAATACTTATATTGCGCAATATATGACTTCTAATTATGTGGCAGGTCTGCCTTCCGTTTATTTTAATTCTCATTATCATAGCCTGAGGGTGCTGTAGCTTAAGTGGTTAGCATCTTGACTACTAAGGCAATAATTCTTGCAAAAAAAACCGACTTCAAAACAAATAGAAGGGTACCAATTCTAAAATAAAAATGTAAGAAGTAAACTGTAAGAATTAGATTTAAAGCAAATAAAAGATGCGCCAAAATTAGAGGGGAAAAAATAAAGACTATTTGAATGTCAAGGCTCTCCTTATTACTGTTCAAAAGTTAAGCTATTTTCACCAGCATCTGTCTTTTATGGGGACACCACTCAAGCCTCTGTCTATAATGGTTTTAAAGATAGGTTCACATAGATCAAATAACATCACCTATTCGGACACCCTTTAATTTACAATTTTAAATTAAAGACCTGTTGTTATAGAGGATTTAAGCACAAAGATTCTTTGTAAATTTCAACTATCTGTCTATAACGGTTAAAAAGTTAAACCATATATATCAAATTACATGAGCTATTGGGACACCCTTTACATTATAATTCTAAATATTTATAATTGTTATCATACCAGAGAAAGTAGTGGATATTCTGCATAATTTTCAAGTGTTTGTGTTTAACGGTTCAAAAGATCAAATTCATATAGATCAAATTACATAATTTATGGGGACACCCTTTAGTTTCTAAATTCAAATTGTATACTTACTAAATTGGACTTTGCAATACAGGTTCCTTGTAAATTTCAGCTGTCTGTCTGTAAAAGTTCAAAAGTTTGGCCACAACCATAGAATTACATTAACTATTGGGACACCCTTTTATTTCCAAGTTCAAATTTTATACTCTTTGTTATAGCTGACTAGCTGACTACAGGTTCTTTGTAAATTTCAGAGGTCCGTGTACAACTGTTCAAAAATATGCTCACATACATCAAATTAAATGAACTATTGGAGCACCCTTTAATTTAAAATCTTGAATATTTATACATTTTACTATAAGGGTCATAGTAATCCATATTCTGTCAAATTTTCAAGTTTTTGTCTATAACGGTTCAAAAGATAGGCCCAAATAGGTCAAATTACGTCATCTATGGGGACACCCTTTAAATTTATTTTTTTTATTAATTTCTGCTGTTGGGAGCTATAGCGACACGCAATTTTTTTAAATTTTAATTTGGTGCCCTTCACGGTTCTTAATACACGTAAAAAACATGTACATATGTTGTATGGGGACACCCTTTAATTTTTAATATAATGAACTGTTTTTAAAATGGGACCAACCTGAAAGCATAAACTTTCAAATAAAGAAAAAAATTTTAAAATCGGTTCAGAAATGGCTGAGTTCTGCGGTTACATACATAAAAAAAGCAACATTCAGACGAATTGATAACCTCCTTCTTTTTTGAAGTCGGTTAATGATCACGAGTTCAATACTCAGCCGTGGCAACATCCATTTTTCTGATATGTATTAATTTCTCTTTATAACAATACATATCACAGCGCCCTCCTTCGCCGGTATTATCACATAGCACTAAATCGCCGGCGAAGTGAAATAAATTTAAATTGGCTATGATAGCTTCAAACTAATTGGCCTAAATAACAACAGAGTCGTTGCAACACTGCTCTAAAAATAATCATACCGTGTAATTACAGTGTTGCCTTAAGTGAAGTTTTACTATCTCACTAATCATCTGTCATATCACTCTTATCCTTTTCTAAAAGAAGCAACACCAATTATGTATATAGGCCTGAGTGTTTCTTCTCTTAAAAAAAAAAAAAAAAAATAGGTTAGCTTAACTTGTACAGAGCGAAACCGATTCACTGGGGGTTCTAGGGGTCCTTTTGTGATGCCTGAAAGAGAAATGTGTAGAAGCTTCCTAAAGTTCCTGCAGATCCCTGCACTAGATCCTATTGCTAAGCCATTATAAACAAATTTACTAATATCACTTAGCATGAAAGATTTGCAAAGATCTTGAAGCCTCGGACTGTTAAGAAAAGGCACCATGTCTTTAAAGAGGGCTTGACAATAGTAGAGTAGATGCTCCACTGTTTATTTCTCCTCCTCAGCCTAGCCACTTCTGCAGTTTTCTTTTGTATGGTAGATTTTATCTGCTAGCATGAACACCAATGACGTCATGCTATGTTACCACATCCCCAACACTGTGTCCATCTGTCCTCGAGGGGTTCCCTGCATACTTGCAGTCGTGCAGGTGACCTCGTTAGACCATCTGATATGAGCGACCGGTCCCCTGTAATTTCTGCTAAAAATTCGCTATCTTGTTGATTTATCTCCAGTTTCCTAAGGCGTGTTTTAGATCTAGCTATTTAGTCCGCAATTACATTCCCAAGCACTCGCGCTTAAAATGTCCCACCATCTACTCTAGATATGTGCGACATGAGCGCACCAATCTGGATGACATGACAGACACCTAATAAGGAGTTTATCGCTAAAGTTTAACCTAGTTTGGAAACTAGAAATGAAGACGCCTCACTTAAAATCTAGTGTCCAACTTTGAACCGTCTGTATAAAAACTAAGCAAGTCATCTTGATGGCTTAAATGGTTGCCTTGCCCGACATTGATACTTTGAATCTTGGGTCGTGTAGGCGAGTGATATTCGATATTAGCAGAGATTGTGAAAACATTTGGACGACTCTTTTTGGTTGATTGCAGGTTGTTCAAAGATTCGATGCCGTTATATATGCAAATTTTTGGCGATTAGGTCTATCGGCAGCTAAAGAGCGCAGTAATTTATTAAATGACCTACAATAGGCCGATGTGACCAGTGCTCTGCACCATTTAAGCCTCTGTAATTTGATATATGGCATAGGCGAGATCGCAGAAGGTAACCTTATCTTATTATTAGCAGGCTTAGGCCCATTATTACAACTTGCCAATAGCTAAAGTTAGGATTTTATCGGAGAGATAATTAGATATTCGTAGTAATAACGAGGGTTGGCAAGTTGTAATAATGGGCCAAAGAGTGGGATACCAACTTGTTGTGGCTGTCATGTCTTCAAATTGTAGCCATTGCTCGCAATGTTAATTAAGAACTAACACTTAGGCTTTTTTGTACCGTTTACCGCTGGGGATTAAACTATCTTACAGTTTGTCATATCTGACAACTCTATTATCATTTGTGCTCATTTTGGTTTGCCATATGATCACGAAAAAACTGAGACTAAACAATTGGAACTAAATTTGCAAATTGTGGAAATTTATTTCGATAATCGCGTTTCAGTTCGCTAACGATAATCGCTTTATTGTGTTTAGTGTTGGGGAGTTAATTGGGTGTCAATTAATTGAGATCGTTTTATTGAAGAAAACTTTTTTTATTTCTCGAAACGGTGACCAAGATCGTGCGACTGAACGCCTTCAGATTATTTTCTCTATATTTTTGAACGAATATGGGCGTATTCGGCCCCAAATGACTGAAAAGTGTAAATTATTTCAATTTAAAGTTGTTCACCTTAAAAAAGCACCCTTTGGAATGGTATAATGATATTGGTGTTTCTGAATATTTTTTTGTAAAATAAAAAAAAACAACAACTCAATACCTCAAACAAAGAACCACAACAAAACAGAGTAATAAGATTTTGAATAACCTAAAAAAGGCAGTCAGAAAAAGTAAAAGAAGAAAAATAAAAAAGAAATTATTTTTTTCTTCATTTATAATTGCGGAAGTATGTGCTGTGACGCAATTTTTTTTTATTTTATTGTGATAAACAATTTTTTTATTTCAAACCAAATATGTGCTAAATTTTTTTATGTTTTGTTCGATCATTTTAAACTTCCAAAATTGTAAATAAATGCATCTACGAGGGGTAGAAAATAATTGCTTATGGATAAAACACTTTTTTTTATTTCTAAAAAAAAACGAAGAATGTTATTATCGATTCGTTTGTATTTTCCTATGTTTTTTACTTTAGAACCCCGTTATTTATTAATCGATTTTAAAATTTTTAAAAATTAAAAGGTGTCTCCACTTGGTACACGTGATTTTGAAATGTCTTTTTAACTGTGTAAAGGGCAGACATTTTACAAAGTTTGTAACACTATAGCTGCCAATGACAAAACGTAATAAAAACCTAAACTTTAAAATTAAAGAGTGACCCTGTAGGTTACGATTTTTGCTTCCTTCCCCCTGGTTGCTGTGTCTTCCCCAAAATATAAAAAAAAATTTGAATTCAAAATCGTAATTTCACTGAAAACCGAAAATTCGAAAATACCCTAAAAAATTTTAATTTCACCATAAAATGTGTTATTACAAAAAATAGTGATTTTACAAGAAAAAAAAAAATAAATAAAAACTTGTCCCCTAAGGGTAGGCTGACCGATTTTTATTTCTTAAATTGGGGTAAAATTTACTGGAAAATTCCGGACCCCGCCGAAGCCGAATTCCTGTCAAAAATCATTAAAAAAAAATTTTTCAGTGTGTAATTTGAGTACATACCGGAAAAAATGCCAAATTGGTAATTTCGGAAATATAACAGTTATGTTAACAGCATTTGCACTTGTAAAACACCTCGAAAAAATAAGTTAAACATCAAACGGCTCTCCTGTAAAGTCCCTTTCTATTTGCGCGATCACCACTTACATACAGCTGCGGTCAGAAAAATAGCACCAAGCCTAAGAAAACAGTTCTACGATACACATTTTCCTATAGGTTAAATTAATATATCTCAAAATTTATCATAAGACGCTTAGGAAAGTGTATAACTAAATAAAATATTTACCCCTATCGCGAATAGTTATTCCCATGAAAAAACTCCCTAAATTTCTATTGTGAATGATTTATACCGTAAAATACAAGTAAATTGTTATTGGAATCATTCACGATAGACAAATTTGGGAGTTTTTTTCATGGGAATAATTATTCGCGATAGGGGTGAATAAATTTAACTTTTGCTAATTATTTTATTTTGAAATTTATACCTTATTTAAAAAAATTTGAAAAACAATCAGTCAAAAAAATAGCACTTCACTTCAATTTGTACTAATATTAAACACTAAATTCAGAACAAATTAAAAAGAATTATAATTGATGCATTTATTACGTTGAGCATGATTTGTTTTTTCTAATTAATACCTTCTTGCATGTCCTTTATTTGTAATAACGACTGCACAACGTTTTGGCATCGAGTTGACAAGATTATGGTATCTTTCCTTTGGATTTTTTTTTTACAGATTTGCTGGACAGCTGTCCAAAGCGCTTCGCTGTTAGTTGGTTGCATTTGAGACACTGTTTTTTATATCTGTCTTAATTGGTCTGGGCTCTGAGCGGGCCATTCCATCACCTTGAATTTATTGACCCGAAACCACTTTGTCACAAGCTTGCTTGTGTGCTTCGGGTCATTATCTTGCTGGAAGACCCACACCAATGGCATTTCTTCGGAAGCATAAGGGGGCATTACTTCCCCGAGTATACCAACATAAATGTTCTTATTATGGTTTTGTAGGTGCTACACCATCCCATACCATTACACTAGGTGGATCTAGTGTTTTATGGTTTTAGTTGTAAGTTTTGGATTGAATTCTGCGTTTGGGGGTCTTCTTACGTGGGAACGTGATCCCTTGATTCCAAATAATACAATTCTGGACTCATCTACCATTTATTTTTCCGTTGGAATGAAACTATATTTTGTCATTGGTGCTATTTTTTTGACCGGCACTGTACATAAAATTTAAAAAAATCGCGATTATACCGTAAAATTTGAATTTCACCAGAAACCATAATTCGCCAAAAAAAAAAAAAAATAAATAATGTAACTGCTAAGTTCATTAACTATATATGTAATTTATCTAGAGGGCATTATAAATTTCATAATAAGGTATAGGTTACCTTTGGTGGCTTCAAAATTTTTTCTGTCAAACCCCCACAGCCCTCCCCAAACAGCCTGATCTACGCAAATGTCTATGTTTTCTTTTAAAATGTTTAGTTTTAGTGAGCCATTTTGTGTATTATACTTGTAAAAATCTTAATTCATTATGGTGAAGGGTACATTAGGTTCAGCAATGCCGATGATGGCACTATTACTTGTTTTTTTTTCGATTCAATTTTTATTTGAAGTAACAAATTTAGTCGTTGCTTTTTTTTTACCTAAGTACCTAGTTTTTATTTATTTATTATTTTTTTTATGATTATTTTTTATTTATTTTCGATAAGTAAAAAACCCCTTTTTTAATAAAATAAATTCTATTGAAATATAAATTATTATTTCCCTTCTGTTATGATAAGAAGTGATGATTTTTTTTTATTTAAAATGTCACTGACTATTTTACTAAGTATTTTTTTATTATCTTTTGGTTCATAAATATTAAACGCTAACTTTTAAATTTTTATAATGAAAACCTTGTTTTATTAAATAGTATTTTGCTTTAGAGGTGGCAGGTAATAATAAAAAAAACTTTTTATTTAATTGTAAATTTAATAATTCTTGCAAAAAAACCGACTACAAAACAAATATATATGCATCAATTCTAAACTAAAAATTTAAAAGGAAGTAATCTGTAAGAAATAGTACCCAAATCAAATACTTCTATACTTGTTGCTCTAACGGACAAGTCATATACGTTCTATACATTCAAATGTCTATCCATAACGACAAATTACGTCAGATATGAGGACACCCTCTATTTTTTTACAGTTATTATTACTGACATAGTAATAAAAAGTAATGGATATGGCCATATAGCTTAAACAATATTACCTAGGGGACACCCTTTAATGTAAAATTTTAAATTAACCACTTATTTTAAAGGACAGATTCTTTGTTAATTTCAAATGTCTGTCTAAAATGGTTCAAAAGTTTGGCCATATGCATCAATTTACATCAACTATTGAGACACCCTTTAAAATTTTAAATATTTATAAATGTTATTATACGGGACATAGTAGTGGAGATTCTGTCTAATTTTCAAGTTTAGTTTCCAAATTTAAATTATATACTTGATATTATAAAGGACTTAGATATACAGGTTCTTTGTAAATTTAAACCGTCTCTCTGTTCCGTTCAAAAGTTTGGCAATATACATCAAATTACATCAACTATTGGGACACCCTTTAACTTCTAATTTTAAATATTTAATTTCTGATTATAAATATTGGACATTCTGTCCAATTTTCAAGTGATTGTCTACAATGGTTCAAATGGTTAATATATTTAAATTGACGTCACATATGGGACACCCTTTAATTTTTAAGTTTATTTTTTTATTAATTACTGTTATTGGCAGCTATAGTGATATGCAGTTTTTTAAAATTTTAAAAGGGTGCCCTTTACGGTTCATAATACACGTAAAAAACACGTGTGTTGTATGGGGACACCCTTTAATTTTCAAAATTCTGAACTTCTTTTAAAATGGGACCAATCTGTAAGCATTTCCTTTCTAATAAAGAAAAAAGTTTTAAAATCGGTTCAGAAATGACTGAGTTCTGCGGGCACAAACAACAACATTCAGACGAATTGATAACCTCCTTCTTTTTTTGAAGTCGGTTAAAAAAGAAAATTATCAATAAAGCAGTGTTCTTTGAAAATCCGATCATTTTTTTACCATATTTTAAACGAACAGTTATTATTTTCTTTTATATTTTTCTGTTTATTTTTCTTCTTTTGGTCTAATTTAGCTTCATTTTATTTCTCTTAAAAAAATTTTAAATATTGTTGAAATATAGAAAACTTTAAGTTTGGTTAAAGTCCCTATTACACGATATGTTTTATACGTCTGACTTTAGTTTTGTGATTCATATGGAATTTTGCCATGTCTGACAAAATTATTACTTCACAGAAGGTTTACATAGATTCTGTTCGAAAGAAATCAGACTTTAGTTTTGTGATTCATATGGAATTTTGCTTTGTCTGTTAAAATTATTACTTAATAGAAGATTTACATAGATTCTGGTAGAATGAAATCAAATGAGAATTGTTGTGGTTGGTTGTAAAAAAAAATCTAACGTAACACAATATTTTGTTTTGGCACTATAATAAAATGCAACAAATATGAAAAAGGAACAAGCCGAGGCGAGATATTGAACAGCGGAGGCTTAGCAATTTCATGAGGTTGGCCGTTCAAGTTTTCGGTAAATTTAAAACAAAATAATAAATGTGGCAGAAAAAAAGTACATACTTAAAAAAAAACACAACCCTGATAAAATGACAAATGTTAGCGTTTAGAAATATTTCTAAAAATGGCTTTGTATTATGTCCAATTTGTTTCCGTAATATTTTACATTTTCATTACATATTGCTTTTACACTATCACACTTTCTCATAATATTTAACTTTTCGACGGTCTTTACAAACGTAAAAATACAATTATCTACGTCTGAATTATTTGTTTACAACAGCTGAATTTTTACTTCGCTTTTTTCTCACTACACAGGTATCCAAGTATTTCGATTGTATAACGTCTTTTGCTGCAGCCATTAAATATTTTTGTATGCGCCACAGAATTACTGACTATCAAGTTTTTTATATTCTAAATCTGAAGATGTTGAATTTGCGTTAAATAATAATAATATATGTACGACTTATATAATTTTTATTAAATAGACAAAGCTAGTCAGAAGCAAAATCATCATATCATTACAAAAACAGCTGCGATGTCAGATCGTTTGTCAGATCACAACAAAAAATACGTTCTAATTGAAATTTCGTCAGATTTCTTCGCACATGTATTTTACGAAAGCAAGTAAGAGTTTTGTAGTGGGAAATTTGACATGTCAGATGAAAAAAAAACATGTTGTGTAGATGGGGCTTATCTAACACTAAATGTAATAGTTGCCAGATTATTAAATATTCGGTAACAAATTGATTGATGATTTTTTTAAAAAGTGGTATACCTTTAAATCCTTTAAAGTGGTATACCTCCTGTTTAGGTTAAGATTACAGGTTTTCCGGAAAAGTCAGTTTCTGTTGGTTTTCGGAGAAGCTGAAACCCGGTTATTTCCTAAACGGGAGATCCGATTGACTTCAAATTTGTTGTGAATTGTTGGTATATTTGTAAATTGTTGCGCGAAAACCTCAAAATAATTATAAAATATTTTCTGTGGTACAAGTGATTTTTTGATTTAATACGACCGCAACCTCAGGCAAAATTGCTGTCAAAAAAAAAAAGAAAAACAAGGGCCAAAAACTCTGTTATTTAATGAATTTTTTTTTTAATTTTCGTTTATATTACTTTTTATAAAATTAATTAAAATTTATAAAATTTCGGTCAGATTTTAAGAGAATGAGTGTCTGAAAGTGAGAGCATAAGGAAAAACGTTGTCGAAACAAAATAGATTCTGTGATGAAAAATTTGAATTCGTCCTCAAAAACGCCGCGGTCAATTGAACAAGGTCCACAATTACGTTGACAGCAGTAACTTCAAATACTCTTTCATTTTATGATACGTTTATTCGATTTTCTTTTGTATTTAATTTTTGTGTTTACAAAATCATTAAAATTTCATGATAAATGGTATCATTGACTGTAAACGACCACTTTTGGCAACTACATTATGTACATGATAAATAGTATAAGATGATACAGAAGAGGAGGTAGCACTATTCTTGCTAGGAAGCTGGCTAAATGAAGTCAAGCGTAGAAAAGTTATATTTTATATCACGTTAATATATTATATTACAGCATACGCCAGGGATGCGTGGTCATGAGGGAACTTTGGCTACCTATTCACCACCAGTATTAATACCTGTCCATATGGAGTGGGTGGACTGACATCTTTTTTCCATTACTTGTGATCATTTTGTGTATTATAATTTAACAAAATAAAAACAAAAAGTATTGTGAGAGGCCAGTAGGGATCGACAAGGAAGTCCCACAAGAGATGTAGATATTAAACCTTAAAGGTACTCCGGTTTTTATTGTTCAATGAAGACATTCCTCTTAAGAGGTATGAAGAGGGGTCAATTTCTTAAGGCTCTCTTGGAGCAATAGCCCCTCAGCAGGTAGGCCCAAAAACCATGCTTGCAAACTATGCTGAGACACTTGCTACCTTAGACTTATTATATGTGCTGTGATGAGGTCTCACAAGATCAACAGTTACCAAGCAACTGTCTAACATTACTACCAGTAATCGTAGAAGAACGCAGAGGGTCAAAAAGGGAACAATAAATAATATAAAAAGGGAACAAATAATAATAACAACAAATAATTGCTTCGGTTCGGTTTTTTTTTATTTTAATGTACTATTTTTTCCACTGCTTTAAAAATATAAAAAAAATTTTCTTAAATTAAAAAAATAAAAATAAATAAATGATTTTTTGTTTTAATCGTCAAGTTTAGACCGAAAATCTCGAAGATGTCAAAATATTTTAGGCTCTATTATAGTCAAAACGAACGATAACTCCTGAAATCTGGCATCGTTGCTACCAACAAATCCTAAAATAATTGTGGAACAAGATTAACGTGAGTACCTGCCTACTCGGCCTAACCTCACGGTGGTCTTACCACCGAGTGAAACTTAGGTGTAGACTAGCGCCCCCATTGTGTAGTATAACAACACTTTACGATTGCCACCAATCGCTTTTTGTGTGTGATACAGTCACAATGAGTATTATTTATATAATATGGCAAGCCTTTCCAAGGCAAGCCTAGATCTACATTACAACCTCTTGCTTAGGGGTTTGGAGACTATCCAAACTCCGTCTGTTGAGAGTGCAACAGCACACTTGATCGACCTTGCACCTTACCTACATAAATCGATCTTAAACCACAACCACCACGTGTACTTCACCAATAACCGGTCACAGAGAGGATAGGCTCTCTGTGGGGCCACCGATTCCCGTGGTACCAGTCCTTTGGGCACTGGTCGGGCCTCGAAGAGAACCAGTATGTTTTCACACACAGACCTTTTCTTCCAGACTTAGGCTCTAGGAACCCTAGCGTCTGGTGCCCCTACTTTCCCGAGTGGACCGCGTCAAAGCATTTGCCATATTCCTGCAGTGACAATTGGAACCCCCGGGGGTAAAATCCTAAAATAATTAAAATTATAATTTTTATGAAAACAAAAATCGTCAAATCATATGTTTAATTAAGTTGTCACTTATAGAATAACTAACTGTGCCCGCCATTTCGTCAGCGTCCTTACAATATTTTGTTCGATTTTGCTTTGGAAGTAATCCACACCAATTTTAAGACTTTTACTTTTATAGTGCCTCAGTTATGGTTTATGTATTTTCTTTATATAGAGGTACCCATCCCCGTATAAAAGATATATACATATCATTCTCAAATTATTGTAGAGTTATGTAAATAGTGCTTAAAATATCCCAATTTTAAAAATTAAAAGTTGCTGCCAAGTTTGCAGTACCATTGAATCGATAAAATTGCTTATTATGTAGGTACTTACTGTTTTATTATACATACGTATGTATGTATGTATGTATGTAGTTATAGATAAAAATAATCGTTATGGCAACACTGATGATGGCTCCAAAAACAGAAAATAACGCCAACACACATGCAAACAAACAATATTTTGTAATATAAAAAAAACAACAGCAAGGAACCAAAAGAGGTGAGCGAGAGAGAGAGATATTTTTTTAAGAACAAGAACAATAAAATGTTAACTTTGTTGTTACAAAACGAAATAAACGAAGCAACTAAAAGAAATTTTTTTGTGAAAAAAAAGGTTACAAAAATATTCCACTTAAATAAACTTGAGAAACAAAAAAATAATAAAAAAAAATGAAGAATTTAAATACATTTTTAAACATGCAACTACAGAAAGAAGGTACAACAGGTTTTTATTTATTTTTTATTTTTAGAAAAGAAATACAAGTAGCGGGGAAACATTGTTACCAACAACATTCATAAAATTATGGCGGCTTAACAGAGTTGACGCTTTAAAGTTTTCTTTTTCATATTTATTGGTACTTAAAAGAAAATTATTAGAAATGATTAAAACTTGCTAATAATAAAATTTTGTAATTATGGGTAACGTGACAATTAATTGAGGATTTTTTTTTTATATATTTAATCCTTTAATACTCAGTGGAACATAGGGCCGCGTGGAATTTTTTAAGACAATTAAAAATTTTCAATTTTTATAAAAACTACTACAAAAAACTTTATTTATTTTATCTATAGCCGTTAACGGTAAATTAGAAATGTTTTATAATTAACTAGCTGTGCCCGCCACTTCGTCAGCTTCCTTACAATATTTTGTTTGAATTTCAAAATTTAACCCACATATTTATAAATAATAAAATATATTTGAAATCTATTTTAGAAAAAATTTTTCAAACAAAAGTTGTTCTAAAATACATTTCAAATAAGTTTTATTTTTTATATAAGTATATGGGAGTAAGACTCTTACTTTTATACTGCTTCGGGTTTATGTAATTTCTTTATATAGAATATACCCATCCCTGGATAAAATTTTATATAAAATTCTATAATTATTTTAGAGTTCTGTAAATGTGTTTAAAATATCCCGCTGACAAAAAAAAAATAAAACGTGCTGCCAAGTTTGCAGTAACATTAAATCGGTAAAATCGGCGTACTTTCACTACTTCTTCTATTTTCTTTTGGAAATTAGATATTTTTGCGGAAAAAAGTATCCTATATTTCAATCAAGATAAATAAAATCTATACAGCAGTTTTTATGTGATGCGGACATAGACAGTCAGACGGAAAAACAGACAGACACACTTTCTGAAAATTGCTGTTTTGTATTCTATTTCGATTACTAACTGCACCAGCATCAAAATTTTAAAAAATATTTCATGTACAGAAATGGTCCTGTTACAGTATATGTATAGAAAAGAAGCGCCTCCAATACCTTTTTTGTCCGTTTTTTAAACCAACACTACTTGCAAAGCTTTTGACTTGTTTTTAGAAAACACCTAGAGTCTATGGAGGAAATCGAACCCGCAACCCTCAGACTGATACTGACTAGTGCACTACCAATCAGTCTATCGAGTCATATACTATAAATATAGTATATATTATACACAATAAAATTATCTATAAGCATAACTTACAGTCACCAAAAATATTATACTTTTTGCAAAAAAAAAAAAACTACGCTTTAACTTGAAAACCTTTTTAAAAAACAGGCTGTTTTAAGACACATCAAAAGGTTTTTAGAAAGAAATAAAGAGTGTTTTAAAAGTTGAGGTTATAAAATAACTTATACATCTATATACATATATAATAAAATAGTAGCTCATTTCCGTCTGTCCGTACGTCTGTCTATCTGCTTTACTTTTGCGTTCACATCACGTAAAAACTACTGGGTGGATTTTAACAAAATTTTGTGAGGAGGTACCTTAGGATCATGATTCCAATATAGGATACTTTTTTCCCGAAAAAAATATCCCATTTTCAAGAGAAAGTGGGGAAAAAGCAGTGAAAGTACGCAATTTCCGGTTTAAAGGTTCGGAAATTTTCGGTTTAAAACTGGGTTGCGCACCTTTTATTTTTGAAAGTGGGATAATTTAAACACTATTGCGCAACAGATGGCGCCAGTTGAATAAAATTTGTATTTGCTTTGTATTTTTATTTTGGGGAATTACATTGTTATTAAAATATTTTAAACACCTCTTACAGAGCTTTACAATAATTTTTAGAATTTTTTATAAATTTTAGAATTTTATACAGGGATGGGCACCTTTATATAAAGCAAATATATAAACGATAAATGAAGCACTATAAAAGTAAGAGTCTTGCAATTGGTGTGGAATACTTCCAAAGCCAAATCGAACAAAATATTTTCTGGACGCCCACGACGTGGCGGACACAGCTAGTAATTAACTAACAATACTGAGAAATTTCGTTTATAGAGTTACCAGATTGTACAAAAAACAGACACTTTGGCTTCCCTGTTTGAATGTAAATGTAAAATGAAATATTTCGAAATAGTTGGCAGATTTTGAAAAGCTTTCCCAGATGATGATCAACCAACTAACATTTGAGAATTTAAAAGTTTTTTTTTTCTGGTGGTCTAATATTTAACTGTATGTTCTGAATAGCCCGTAAACTAAATGCAATATAACCTTATTAATAATGATAATCACTTAAGCAGATACTCCTGCTGAAAAAAAAATAACTACTCCCAGATTATTGTTCAAAAACGTTTGGCCCTAACTCAATAAAGAAATATCTAAAGCATTACTGGCCATCGGGAAAAATTCAATATCGATTATAGTGGTTATAATTGGATGTACGAGTATAAATGTCGGAATGTGGCTTTCTCTTATTGTGAGAGCTGCAGGAGCTGTCTAGAACTACTACCCGGCTCTCAAAAACTCAAGAGAAAAAGACAACTGCTACTGATGAGTTTCAATTTGAAACAACTGCTACTGATGAGTTGTAATTTTTTTAAACTTTTGTTAACCGAACTAACACAGGGTTGTAAACGGTGAAACTACTACAGAGTTATAACACAATTTAAATTCAACTCAAAAATTTTTGACAAGTTGAGTTGTAATTAATAATACCAAATTGTAAAATTTCAACTGAAGTAGAGTTGATTTGTAAACCGTATTAGGGGCCTAAGAAACGTCAAAACGTTTTCAGAAAGAAAGAAAGAGTGTTTTATAAATCGAGGTTATAAAATTAATTATAACTAAAAATTTAAGAGTATACAAGGAAGCAAAAACTTCGGCTTCCCTGTTTAAATGTAAATATGAATAAAGACTTAGAAAGAGTTGCCAGATTTTGGAACACTTTCCCAGATAGTCAACTTGCGTTTGAGAATTGTAAGGCTTATTTTTAATAATGTATTGATTGTTTCTTCCGTAAGTTCTGAAAAGCCCGCAAAAAAATGTTCCATACTTTTGGGGCGATATCCCTTTTTTATTTTTGGTAATGAAAGTGGAAGATACTCCTGTTAAAACGATATCCACTAAAGGATTGGTCAAAATTTTGGGTCCTCACTCGAGGAGAATGGAACTACTACCGTATCATTGGACTAATGTATGTCGGAATTTAAGGTTTCTTCCGTTTAGAGAGAGAGAGAGAGAGAGAGAGATGTAAAAGCTTTCGGGAGGAGAAGAATAAAAAATTAACCCGACTCTGCAAGATTTCATGCTAAAAAAATTGGACTAAAGGTTCTTTAAGTAAGCGGACAGCCTTAATGACTTCCCCGATAGGTTTTGCTTTAGGTGATTCTTACGGTCTGTCGAGCATACTGTAATTCTATAGGAAACTGTAGTTGTAGAGGGTCATTTTGGCAACACAATTGTTTTAAGGACCTACCAGTGAACTCGCTGCATGTGCATGGCCCGCTTAAGCGAAACTAGTCAAAAGAGCTGCCAGATTTTCAACAGCATTCCCAAATGAACAAATGGCATTTGAGAATTTTAAGGCATAAAATGTTTTGACCAAGATGACATGTGGTCGTATGGCTAGAAGAAATAAAATATATCAGCCAATTACTTTATTGGATGTTTGTTTTATATTGAGATTTAATGCTTTTGTTTGCTTTTTGTGAAAATATTATTTACTTGCAAACACTTTATTTTGCTTTACCCTGTTCTGAGAAAAAGGTGCAGTGTATTTCAAATTTTAGAGAACAAGTTAAATGGCTTTTAAATAAGCAGCTGTTTTAGCAAATTAAAAACCCCAACACAGCTAAAAGAAAACCTGTCCACTTTGCATTGATTTTATTACTCGCATGAGTATGACTATTTCAGCCACATTGTTTGTGTTACCCTTTTCTTGTCTCTAGTTTCTTTTATCTCTTATTTTGTTGGTAAATTCTTTAAGAACCCAAATGTAGTTTATTGGCCTGGCTGGGTCAGCTGGCACGGTGGTTGGCAAATTAAATCGAAACCAGGCTAAAATTGCAAGCATTAACATCTTGTGTTTTTTTTTTAATTATTCTTTGGTTACACTTTATAACCTCACAAATATTTACTAAAAACACACATGCTGCCAAGTTCCCATGGCAATGCAACTGACCGACCAACCAACCAGCCAGCCAGCTAAATTATTAACAGCAAAAACAAAAAAACTCTATAAGACTGCTGTTTTTTTTTTTTTTTTCTTAAGCAGGAGCTAGCCAACCACACCAAGGTCTTTATTGTTTAACAGCTGCAGTCAGTCAGCTTTTAAACTGGAGACTACCATAATGCTGGTCATTCAATTGTGGATTTCTATCTATTTAGACTTTAACTCTTAATGTACTTTAATTTATAAATAGTTTTATTTTTGAAAGCTTATCAAGAAACTTATTTCATAATTTTGTAGCATTTTGTTGTTGTTGTTATTCGCATATTATAGGAGATAAATATACTGGTTTCTTAAGAAAGGAGAGATATTCCATTCAATTGTCAGTTGGATGATTGGTTAACGTGGCAGCTTGCTACCCAAAAGGTATTAACTAGAATTAAGCGATTTCGTTTTGATCCGGTAACAACCGATCATCCAATGAACCGTTAACACTGTTAGTAGCCGAGAATTTACCTTCTATGTCCCTTTTTATTAATTGAACCGAGCGCTTGTTATTATAGCACGGCCTTATTTTCCTAAAAACCTTAAAATTGTCGAAATTACTCTTGCTACAAATAGTTCCAAGTGGCATAGCCACCGATACTATATAGCAGACTAGCTGTGCCCGCCACGTCGTGGGCATTCTAACATTATTTTGCTCGATTTTGCTTTGAAAGTATTCCACACCAATTGTAAGACTCTTACTTTTATAGTGCTTTTTTTATGGTTTATGTATTTACTTTATACAAAGGTACCCATCCCTGGATAAAATTCTAAAATTTATAAAAAATTCTAAAAATTATTTTAAACCTCTGTAAAAGGTGTTTTAAACATTTTAATAACAATGTAATTCCACAAAATAAAAATACAAATCAAATACAAATTTTATTCAACTGGCGCCATCTGTTGAGCAATAGTTTTTAAAATATCCCACTTTCAAAAATAAAAAGGTGTGTTACCCAGTTTTGAACGGAAAATTTCAGTACCTTTAAACCAGAAATTGCTTTTTTCACTGCTTTTTCTCTTGGAAATGAGATATTTTTGTGAAAAAAAAATACTCCTCTGCTATGCTCATGCCAAATTTTAGATTAATCGGTCTAATCCTTTACAAATGGCTGAGTCTGCCCCACTGTACATTGTATTTGAGCTTGGTACACTTAGTCAACCGTTTTTTTCTTGTTGTTTTTTGTATTCCCTCTAAATAATAAGATTTCTCAATGCCTTCAAAATAGACCTTGGAATCCAGACATTTTTTTCAAATTTGGAATCATGAAATAGTCGCAAGGGTCCAAATGTGGAGAATTAGCAGTTCGTAGCCCAGTTCATGGCTCCAATCGCGCGGATAACTTATTCAAGGAAAGTGTACAGTACCCGCTGGGTGGAGATGCCTGCAGGTTTCAACACTTTGCGAAATTTAATTCTCCGATCTTTCACAATCATTTTACGGATTTTTTCGATCTTCTGTGGATTGACGTGACACAACGGAATGGTTCAGATACCCGCCATAGTATTTATGTGAAATGTGAAAAAAAATTCCCCCCGTTTTCTTTCAAATTAATGGGGTTGTCTGCTTTCAATGTCTGCCAAAAACAAACTAAGTAACTTTTTTAAAATTCAACAACTCTAGTACGTCCTCATCAGTGTTGTCAGGGCCAGACTAAAATAAGTTACGCTTTTCTTTTCAAAAAAGTTAAATTTTTTCATAAAAAGTTACATTTTGAAATTTTATCCTTCAACTTGTAGGTCGTCTTTTGTACCGAAAGTTATTAGAATTTGATTAAATTTTATGTGGGGCCTTCAAAGGCAACGAAAAATTTAAAAAAAAAAATAAGTAAACACCAACACTGGGTCCCCATCCACACGTGCAATTTTTGTTTCTGAAACTTTTTTTTAATGGGTGATTTTTTTGAGGTTAGGATTTTCATGCATTAGTATTTGACAGATCACGTGAGATTTCAGACATGGTGCCAAAGAGAAAGATGCTCAGTATGCTTTGACATTTCATCATGAATAGACTTACTAACGAGCAACGCTTGCAAATCATTGAATTTTATTACCAAAATCAGTGTTCGGTTCGAAATGTTCAAATGTGACAAATTTTGTTCAGCGATGAGGCTCATTTCTGGTTGAATGGCTACGTAAATAAGCAAAATTGCCGCATTTGGAGTGAAGAGCAACCAGAAGCCGTTCAAGAACTGCCCATGCATCCCGAAAAATGCACTGTTTGGTGTGGTTTGTACGCTGGTGGAATCATTGGACCGTATTTTTTCAAAGATGCTGTTGGACGCAACGTTACGGTGAATGGCGATCGCTATCGTTCGATGCTAACAAACTTTTTGTTGCCAAAAATGGAACAACTGAACTTGGTTGACAGGTGGTTTCAACAAGATGGCGCTACATGCCACACAGCTCGCGATTCTATGGCCATTTTGAGGGAAAACTTCGGAGAACAATTCATCTCAAGAAATGGACCGGTAAGTTGGCCACCAAGATCATGCGATTTGACGCCTTTAGACTATTTTTTGTGGGGCTACGTCAAGTCTAAAGTCTACAGAAATAAGCCAGCAACTATTCCAGCTTTGGAAGACAACATTTCCGAAGAAATTCGGGCTATTCCGGCCGAAATGCTCGAAAAAGTTGCCCAAAATTGGACTTTCCGAATGGACCACCTAAGACGCAGCCGCGGTCAACATTTAAATGAAATTATCTTCAAAAAGTAAATGTCATGGACCAATCTAACGTTTCAAATAAAGAACCGATGAGATTTTTTTTAATTTTATGCGTTTTTTTAAAAAAAAAGTTCTCAAGCTCTTAAAAAATCACTCGTTAATTATCTTTTGAAGTTTCATTCGTGTTCATACTTTGAAATTTTTTGTTTCTGACGACTTTATATAGTCGTCAACAAGTCGAAAAGGAGCGAACACCAACAACAACAATAGAGAGCCGTAGCAGAGTGTCATGTACATGAGCAAAGGCCCTCAACCAAAAAAAGTGGTTAAAATGAAAATGCATTCGTTTGCTAAATATTTAGCAAAGTGACACAAAGTGACCTACCATGTTGAAAGCTGGTATGCTACTGATTTAAAATTTTTACATCTTTTGTTCTCTTTGTGAGATTCTGATTGAGATTGTGTGAGATGATGTGCTCACAGACCCTTAGGGGTTTGTGTGCACAAACTGAAAGCGTCTTTTCTCTCTCGCCTACAAACTCATGAGTTGCAGAACAAAAGTTTCAATGTGTGGACGGGGACTAATAGTAGATTGCTCTCTCTACTCTAGTGATAGAAGAAAGAGCAGTGTTGCATTAAAAGTTATTGCGCTGGAAATATAAAAATTCACGAAATTATCAAACTGCCCTCGTTGTGTATTTTACAAAACTGAAGGTATTAAGAAATTCTTCTAAAATTTTTTTTTAATTTTTTTAAGGCTAGTGAATGGCTTTGAGAAGGTACGTATACTGACGAGTACCCTGAGTACGCAGGAGAGTGGTGTCTCGCCGGTATTAGACAATTTAAAAACAATTGTTTTATTAAAAGAGTAAAAAAAAATAAATCTTTATATTTAAAATTTTATTAAATTAAATTAATTTAATAGATTTTGCAAACATTCCCAATTCTAATAAAAAAAAAAACAACTGTTTATTTAATTTCCGTTTAAAAACTCACACTAACTGCAATTTTATTTATTTATTTATTCTAAATCTTTTCATAACAATTTCCGCATAAAGTTTACAAAAAAAATAAATAAATAGTAAACAACCAATTAGATTTTATGTTGTGACAATCTGGGAAAAGATTTTTTATTTTTTTATTTATTTGAAATGTTCATACAATTCATGTTTACATTTATTGTGCAATATAATCGACAATGTGAACAATTTTTTATTCAATGTTTGTTTTTTTTCCTACATTTTCTACTCCAAATAACCCTCAATCAAATACACATAAAGCAAAAAATAATATTTATTATTTAATTTCTAAAGATTCAATGTTCCCTTCCGAAATACAATGAAAGGGGAAACGTTTAAAAAGCGAATTGCATTTGATTTGTTATAACTAAATTGGTTTTGAACAAATTTAATTAAAATTATTTCCATGGCAATGAGGGAGTTTCTTTAATTGCTCTTATGAAAAATACAACTCTGCTTGCTAGCGTCGTTTTCTTCCGATATGTGTAAGTCTCTGCTCACAAAAGTCCTGTTTGAGGATCTATACACCTTCTTGTAGGAAAGATATACCGATTTACGTGGGCAGTTTGAAATCTCCGGGACTTGTTGGTTCTATTTTCAGCTTAGTAACGTTCAATACAACACTGCTGCCCTTAACTTTTATCAATTAATTGACCATTGTAATTACTAGAACATTGTGAAATGTCAAGCAAGCTGCGTCTGTTAATATGTTTTTGACAGCCTTTAAAGGCAGACAACTTTATTAATTTTAACGAGGATAAAATGAGTTTCTTGTAAAAAAAAATTATCACTCAAACCAAATGAAGGCTTCCCCACTTGTAAGGTTAGGATGGTTGGTAGCTGTGCCGAGAACCTGAATGGCTAGTTAGTGGTTAAAGAGGACTAGTCGTTAATAGCTCCCCTAATCCACGGCGGAACAGCATACTCCAGGGATGCGTCGTCAAGAGGGAGCTTAACCTTTAGTATGCGAACTCTGGATAGCGGTCGATCTCCAGTTTTAATGTAGACTTAGCCATGCATAAGGAGCTCTGTGTGGGTAGACAACGTTTTCTCCAATAATAACCTAGGGAAGAATTTAGAAGGGATGGACAGGAACGCCTCACAAGGGGTGAACAGGCTAATCTCTGAAGGTTCTCCCATGACGTTGAACTGGGATATTTCGATAGTGATGGACAAGGAGCCTCGTTAGAGGTGGAGAACTCCGGTTGCCACTGGCCAAGGGTGGATATCGAAAGAGAATGACAAAGAAATCTCTCAAGGGGTGTATTGGTCAGTCTATGAAGATACTTTTGCGGCTATGGAGATAAATGTGGATGACGCATCTGCACCTGTAGGCTTAGGTAAATCCCTTTCGGAAGCAGGCACCTCAAAACGTTCCTTCCACGTCGAGTCGGAGTCTCTACAGCTCATGCCTAAATGTGAGAGGCAGAGGCAGAAGAGGAGACGGGGAAAGGAAGGAGCCTGAGACGGCAGCGCACATTGTGTGTGAATGTCCAGCACTGGCTAGCATAAGAATCAGGACCACTGGTAGAGCCATGAATAAATGCTAGCAATTACTAGAGACTGCGTAATGAGATAGAAGGCCGACAGTTACCAGTTGACAGTCTGAAATCACTAAAGTCAAGATTAAAGGCTGGTGGTAGCACATGACTCAATGTAAGTAGGTTGCCGTAAATAACATTTCGATTGCCGGTAATCACAGAGGACGGAAGGGGGTCGAAAAGGGACCTATTATGAAAGTTATCTGCTTCGATATTCCCCCTACAGATTAGGTTATGAGAGGATCACTCATAACTATTTGTGTGTAATTCCAAAATACCATAATTTATCCCTAGTTACTCCACTATCCCCAGCACCATTTCTAATTGATCCTCTCAGAAAGCTTCGCATATTTTACAATTAGCCTAGGGTCCACACCTTATAAGTTCTCTTTATTATGAAGAGAAACAGAACCAGAGCATTTATTATGACTGTGTGAGAATTCAGGGTATTGGCAAAGGTAGTGAAATGTGATTTCTTCCTCTTCTCCAAACAATCTGCAGACATCGTGATCACAAAGTGGAAACTTTTTTTTTAAATACCTAAGTTCGCTGTGTCCTGGGAGGCTGTTGAGTATTTCGATTCGAAAGAAATTTTTTTCGAAACACAATGTTAAAGTCATACAAATTCGAATGATGTTCTTTTCGAATCGAAATATGCAGTAACCCCCCTGTTATAATACCTACATACATTCTTAACTTAGCTTGATCAGTTGTCTATTAACACCCTCCACCAGCAATGATTTTTTATGTGTACATCTCAATGAATTAGTTAGGATCGCGTCTAAATTGTCTCTTCTCATCTCATACACGCAATCCAACCCCACAACTAACACTTATATCCAAATCCGCACATGCCCGTTGCAATTCGTCATTGAGAACTGACCACCTAAGATCTGATACAACTATTGGCGAGTGCCTTTGAAACTGAAAAATGACACCTAAGTTTTCCCAGTCTAGAACTGTGGCTAATTCCCTACTTTTCGCAATATACTCCGCCTTCTGTACCGTTACCCCTTTTTGAACCATTTGTATATCTGTCAATAAATACTATGGAGTCTCTGCTCTCTCTCTCTCTGGGTAAAATGTTGTGGTTTACTAAATTCCGTTGTGGTCGCACTAGCACAAAGGCTGCCACATTATCAGATCACTCAAAAGAGGAGGTCGTCACGTTAGAAATAGTCGATAAAATTCAAGGAATGATGGAAAATGGTGGTGCGTGAGATGGCTGAGGCTGTAGACATCGCAACTGAACGGGTACGTCACAGTTTGTGACGTATATTTGGTGCTTAAGAAGTTATTCGCGTGATGAGTGCTGTGATGGCTCACACTTGGCCATAAGCACAACTGTGTGATCCCGTCAAAGGAGTCTTTGGTGATCCAAAAGTGGTTAACTGAGTTCACTGCGTTGTGGTCGTACGATCATAAATTACGCCAAACAATCAAGACGCCTAAACGAGGTCGTCACGCCTTAAAAGGTCGACAAAATCCAAGGAAAGATGGAGGTTTGTAAGGCTGTAGGCATTGTAACCAAGCGAGAACGAAGAAGCTGTTTTTTTGCTCACACTCCACCATAAGCACAACTGTGTGACCTCGCCAAATGTGTCCTTGGTGATGGTCAGATGTTTGTAACTGTGAAACATGTATCTATCACAACACACCAGAGACCAAAGAACAATCAAAATAACTCACTGTTTCCGTGCACCAAAGTAGGCTTAAGTGGATCTGTTGGTGCAATAATTTCATGGCCACAGTTTTCAGGGCATGATTCACGCGGTGTTATTAACATCGTTTACCTTAAAAAAAGTAAATCGAATTCTATAATCATACTCGAAAGTTTGCTTAACTATCTTGATAAGCGTTCTGTCATCGTCACACCAAATAACGTTGGATATTCCAACAAACTTTTGATAAAAAAATTATTTTTTAAGAATTTTTTTAGTGCAAGGAAATTTAAAAGAAATTTGAACAAAACTTTTCTTCTAACAAGAAACCTTAAAGTCCATATAGAGCCTTGCTGAAGTTCGAGCGTCCCATACTTAAGTTTACATTGGTCGCTATAACAACGGCTTGTATGGATGTTAAACTATAAACTCTGTTGTTCTTTATTTGTAATTTGGTTTTTTTGGTAAAAGACAAAGAAGTACTGTTTTGAATAAAAAAAAAATTAGATGGCAACCTTTTTTGAACACTTTCAAGTTTACAACTGTTTTTATACCCTTCACCACAGGTGGAAAGGGTATATATAAGTTTGTCATTCCGTGTGTAATTTCTACAATATTCATTTCCGACCCCATAAAGTATATATATTCTGGATCCTTATACATAGAGAAGTTGATTAAGCGATGTCCGTCTGTCCGTCTGTCCGTCCGTCCGTCTGTCCGTGTTAGTGTGGTAATGTCATTTGCCAAGGCACCAGAAGAGATACAAAAAATTTAAGCACACCAATCTGTCAGGCATAGTTTCGAAAATTTTGGTATTGCAATTCAGCAACATCGGATCATTCCTTTGGAGGCTACGGGCCAAAAACCACGCCCACCTATATTTTTTTTACGTTTTTTTTAATTTTTTTCGGCTTTAATGATTCTGTTTTGCCTTTTTTTGTCAAATAAATATTAGACTGCGACAGGTAGATCGCAAGGAGTGCATACAGATCTCGGGGGATCAATAACCCCCTGCGAGGGGCGATTTTTGTTTGTTTTTAGATTGGTAGGGTTTTTCTGCTTTGATTTGTATTAGAGACCTTAATAGAAAGCAATACGCATAGAGGTAGCCAATGGACCCACAGGGTACCCACTGATAAATAGGAGCAGTTAAAAGGACCCCCCATGTGTCAATATGAAGAATTTTTTTTTTGTAAGGATTTTTTTTTTGCTTTAGTCTGACCATTCTAACTCAATATAGACTGCAGATAGGTCCTAAATTTAACAAAAAAATTTCAATCAAATTTTTGAAAAAAAAAATTTAAAAAAATTTTTTTAAAAAAAATTTTAAAATTTTTTTTCAAAAATATTTACAAAAAAATTTACAAAGCATTTTCAAAACAAAAACATATTTTACAGAAAAATATTCGAAAAAAATTTTTTTTTAAAAATTTTCAAAAAAATTTTCGAATAAAATTTCACAAAAAATTTTTAAAAAAATATTTTTACAAAAAATTTGTAGACTCAATTTTCGAAAAATTAAAACAAAAATTTCAATATTTCTCTGAAAATTAATATTATGAGTGTAACATAACATATATTTAATATTAAGAATATACATATGTATGTATGTGTGTATATAGAGTAACATATTTTTTTAAATTCGTTTGATTTTTTTTTTTTAAATGCGATTGATTTAAAATAGATGAGATCTTTGTTTAAAACCTAGGTGCATTAAACACATAGACATCATCAGGATACCGGGTAAAAACTGCCAAAAATAAAATACACACGTTTATAGGTAAACGTTTTTTTTTTTTTGAAGCTAGTATAGCTACATGGCTACACGACCACCGTTGTGGATGTCGTCAACTTAGGCTAATTTCTATTTTATTCAACAAAAGAAAATGTCACAAATTACATTATTATTGTAAATTACGAATTCATATACAAACAAAAAGTTTTGGAGGAGATATTTAAAAGTTTTTGAAAAAGTTATTTAATTTTATAAAAGCAAAATAAGTATTTCTACAACAATGTCAGAGTTTACGATGTAGCATCGGCTTCAATATCATTAAGTAGCTGACAACACGGCGACAATTGTAGCAAACGGAATTTGTTTTCATTTGTCTTCTATTTCTTTAACTCATGAATAATGATTTTTTCTTATACGACTTTATTTAAATAAAGAGTCAACAATATGGATAATGCTGTACATGTCTGTATAAATAAAATCACCGTGGTGAAGGGTATAGAAGATTCGGCACGGCCGAATATAGCACTTTTACTTGTTTGCTATCAATTTGTGGTGAATAGTGTGTTAGTACACAATCAAGGTGGCCATACAAACACTTTTGAACTTTTTTGGAACTTTTCCCACAAAACCTACATTTTCTCGCTTGATTTGAGTTAATTTCTGTTTTATTTGAAAACCAAATGTTTCAAAATCTCTCCATATTGAATATCTTACTGTTTTTCTTTAACAATTTATTAAAACTTCTTATTGTTTTATTGAATAAATATTAAATACTTAAATATAAACCACATTTCACCTTGAAAATACCTCAATATTTATTATTAAATTTCACTTTAACAGATTTACATGTCTTTTTTATTGTTTAAAAACAAATTAAAAATAAACAATTTCCATTTGTGTATTTAATTTCCGACGTGAAATTTAAATTTCAATGAATCATTTGTATCATCCAATGATGAATGCGCATTGTTATTTGTTTTTAAACTATAATTATTTGAAAAACAATTGTCCATATAATTTACAAAATACTTGATATAAATTTAACAATAATTATCTGTTTTAAATTAAAAAAAAAAAAACACATATTCGCAAGTTATTGAACCTTGGACTTGATTTAAAATTCTTTGAAATTTCTGTGCTCAATTACAAAAAATAATATGAATCATGAATTAGGGAAAAGTATGGGTGATTTTGATTTGCCCTGCAGATAACCACGTTTACTTAATCCACACATGATTTAATTTTTTTTTTGTACCATTTACGTATTTAAAATATGGGCCATTTGGTTCTATAAATTTTGCCCATCTCTCAGGCAATTAGGGTTGCCATTCCAAAAGAACTATATCTTCTTTGAGCTAAACCATTCATGGGCCGATTTTTCAACCTCTTCGAAATCGGCGAAGAGTTGCTCTGCAAGCATGTGTCTCATTTATGCAAAAAGATAGTATTCGGATATAGCCAGTTCTGGAGAGTACTGCTGGTGCGATAAATCTTTCTATACAAATGATTTCCACAGGTCTTCGACTGGTTTTGGTCCATGAGGCATAAAATTTCAAACGGTTTGCAAAATATGAGCTTGAGGAAATGATCATTTTTTTGCAAAAATGACATCGAGGCCCCACATCTTTGAGGGCCCATAAAAAAAATCCTGGAGGACTTTGGGCAAAACTGGGAGACAGGGGTCTTTTTTTTGGTCTTTTATGACGTAGTGGTGTCCGTATATGGTTATTTTGCCATGACTTAAACAATTATACAGTGTGTGATGTTATAAAGTCCTTAAGAGTAAAGTAAACGCTTTTCGGACAATACACAAAGGCTTAAATTAAACATTGAACAGGCATCAACCAGGCTTTTTGTATTGCCGAGACTACCATGTCATGTCTACCATGTTTTTTATAGTTGAAACTTGCTCTCCGCAAGTATCTACCAGAAAACGTTGACTTTCAAGTTCGTAGGCACAAATCTCGACATTGTTAATTTGGCGTCATGTATCTAACCCCTGTAGTTCTGAAGGTCAATGTCATTACCGAAGCAGACCACTAAATTTAAGACTTTCTTTTCGAACATCTTCGTTTCTTAAAGATTTCTGTTGCACGATTAGTAATTAACGATTACCTTACTTTCAGTGAATTTCTTTCTCTTTAGCATTCAAAAAAAAATCTATGTCATCAGCAAATGTTGACGTGGGGACTTGGGTGCTAATTGGCATATCTAATGTGTACAGTAAATATAAAATGATTCCCTAAATACTACCTTGGCTAACGCCGGCTTCAATGAGCTGAGGTGAGCTTTAAAAAACTCCTTTTGGTAAGAACTTTCGATCCGTTAAATAAATTTTTAAGAGCGTTTAGAAGTTTTCGGTATATATAAGTATAGCTTTAACTTATATATAGGAAATAAACACAAGAGGCTAAATTTGGAGAGTATAATAGATGGGGTAGCAACTCAGAGCCCAATTCATGGATATTTGCCATAGTGACAATACACATCTGTGCAATTTTTCTTCGCTAGATGAGGTCGTTTTTACATCACATCAATATTTGACAGACCAAAAGTTCTGTTTAATATTCACCGATAATCGTTTTAACCTTTTCAAGGTAGTAGATGTGAATGACACCGCAGATATAAAAAAAAAAACTGAAGACATGACCCTGTTGGCCGACCTTAGCCTTCCTTCTTTGTTGAACGTTCATCCGAAGAAAGACACAGTGCTTGGGTGTTTTCTGCAGACTAGCAAAAAGCTTCGCAGGAAGTGTTGTCTTTTTTAAAAGATTTTTTTCAATTTTTGGGTGTTATTTTTTATTACAATTTTAAGTTCATCGGCCTTAAAATAAACACCCTTTACAAGGCCCATTATTAAGTCAACTGCAGTAACTTTAATAACTTTCTTATATGAATGAAGTGGGCTTTTGATATTCAGATCTGCTTAATTTTTATTATTTATGGTTTTGTTTATAAAATTAATGAAATTTGTTGAAAGTATGGTAACCTTATGGAGAGTATGTGTGTCCCAAAAAAAGAGCATTCGACCTCTTTCTTCTACAATGTCCACAAACATACATACATAGATATGTCAAATTGTATGCGAAGAAATAATATGCTCCTGTTTTGTTTTAACATTTAAGGCTATAATTCTTATCTATCAAAATTAGTCCGTCAATCTGTTAAAAATGACATGTGTGCTAAAAAAGTATGATAGTGAGGATTAGAAGGAAGTGTTCAAAAGTGACAGACTCTAACATGGCTGTATTATTTTTGAAAAATCTTTTGAAAAAATTCATAAAATACATTTCTCCATAAAATACATTTCTCCATACGATCCCCCCGGGGGTTCCAATTGTCATTACATTCTCAAATGCCTTGACGCGGTTCACTCGGGGAAAATAGGGGCACCAGACGCTAGGGTTCCTAGAACCTAAATCTGGAAGAAAAGGTCTGTGTGTTAAAACATACGGATTCTCTTCGAGGCCCGACCAGTGCCCAAAGGACTGGTACCACGGGAATCGGTGGCCCCACAGAGAGCCTATCCTCTCTGTGACCGGTTATTGGTGAGGTCCCCTTCGGGGGTACACGTGGTGGTTGTGGTTTAAGATCGATTTATGTAGGTATGGTGCACGGTCGATCAAGTGTGCTGTTGCACTCTCAACCGACGGAGTTTGGATAGTCTCCAAACCCCTAAGCAAGAGGTTATAATATGGATCTAGGCTTGCCATATTATATAAATTGCTACTCATTGTGACTGTATCACACACGAATTGCGATTGGTGGCAATCGTGAAGTGTTGTTATACTACACAATGGGGGCTCTAGTCTACGTTTAAGTTTCACTCGGTGGTAAGACCATCGTCGGGAGAGGACCTACACGGCCAGGTACTGACGTAAATCTGCATCACGAATTTCTCCATACGATCAGAGTTGTAAAATATTATTTTTGTATAATAGTGTGGCACCACCTAAAATTCCATTTTAAAACGATTTTTTGATTAGGACAGAATTCTCTCAGATTTTTTGCGATTAAATCGTACGATTGTATAGAGTAGGTAGTGAATCCTAGCGGCCTTTAAAGTGGTTTAACACGACGTGTGCTTGTCATATGACTTGTCAGTTTGATAACCCATATGTAATTTCATGTGTTTGTCAAAATAGCCATTTTACATACGGTTTATAATTTCTGTTTACAAACGTACATGTGTAATTACATCTGACATAAGCTACATATAATATATCATTTTTCCGCCACACAGTTTTGTATTGCTAACCACAGCTGATGCAAATCAAGTGCTTTTGCCACGTTTTAAGTGCTTTTGGTACTTAAAATAGCAAAATATCAAGTTGGCATTACAGGATGTCAGATGCTTTGTCACATCAAAATATGTAGAACACGTTCTAAAGAAAAATGTCATATGTATTGTACACATAGAAAATACACATGTTATGTCGTCGTGTGAACCCACGTGTTTAGAATTTACACATGGAAAAGTCATATGACAAATACATGTCGTGTAAAACCACTTTTAGTATGTTTTGAAAAACATACCACATTTTTAATACAGTGTGGCCATATGTTTTTTTTTAAATTATAATATATTATCTAGTTTTATAAGCTCTTTTAGCTCCTTGAATAAACTAATTTCTTTCTTTTGCATTTAACATTTTTTTAAATGACCACTAAAGGTGGTTTGTTGGTGATGGTGACTGCTTATGCAATATTTTTTTATTGCTTCGCATATAAAACCTAACAAACAAGTTGAATTTCCTTAAAAACTGTCTATGTCACCCATTTTTAAATATGTCGCCTCGCCTACATTAAAAGTCGTTAACATTTCGCTAACGTACAATTAGAGTCCAAAAACCAAAGTGATCACTTGTGTACTTTTACTTGTTGTTGAAATAAATTTCCTGTTTGAATTTTATAACAAATTTCTCAACTTTGTTGTTTTTATTAAAGAGTTTAAAGTCCCAAAGTTGTTTAAAATATTTATAAAACGCATAACTCCATAATCACCACACCATCAACATCACCAAATCACTTCACATCACATATTTTTGTTGCATTTAATTTCAGTGTGTCCAAATGCACAAAACAAGTTCAAAAGTCTTGTTTTCTTTTACAGCATATTTTTTCTCCATCAACATTTTTTTCTTTCAACATTTTTAAACGAACGCACTGAGGTTGGTTGGTTGGTTTATTATACAAACGTACATACATACATGTATTACTACACTTTTATTTCTTTATTTAAAAATAAAAATAGAAGAACAAAAGAAAAATATATCACAAAGTGATGCAATAAAACTTGGCTTACGAGTTTAAAAATGATAAATAAAATTCACGCATTAAAGAGAACTTTTTTCTTCTCCCAACCAAAGACACATGTCAGGGATGGTAAATGAAAAATTTAAATTGTTAAAAGTACAATTTAGTACTTAAATTGTACAATTTAGTACTTTTAGCACTCCAAATGTACTAAATAGTTTTGCTGACAAATTTGTTGTACATTTTATTATAACAGTTTTACAAAATTGATTTTAGTGTCAATTTTTGTATTCGAAATTAAATTTGTTATACCACAGGTGGAAAGAGGGTATACATACATACATACATAAGTTTGTCATTCCGTGTAACTTCTACTATATTCATTTCCAACTCCATAAAGTATATATGTATATTCTGGATCTGTTTTCAGATTGAAATCAACTTTGCCAAGGCACCAAAAGAGATACAAAAAATGTAAGCCCACTAATCTGCCAGGCATAGTTTCGAAAATTTCACTAAACCAATTTACCAACACCAGACCATTCTATTCAAAAAAACACTCCCACCTATATTTTTCATGTTGTTTTTATTTATTTTTTTCGGTTATAATTGCTTTTTTTATAAATAAATATTAGACCGCGACCAGTAGATCGCATGCAGTGCATACAGATCTCGGGGGGATAAACAACCCCCTGCGAGGGTCGATTATTGTTTTTAGGTTGGTCGGTGTTTTGCTTTGATTTGTACTAAAGGCCTTTATAAAAAGCGATACACATAGAGGTAGCCGGTAGAACACAGGGTGCCCACTGGGAATCAGGTGCAGTCAATAGCCAAATTAATCAATATGATCCAGCTAATGTACTTTAGTCTGAACATTCTAACGCAGTATTATAAATTGCAGAAAGGTCCTAACTTAAAAAAAAAATAATTTCTATAAAATTTTTACAAGAAACTTTCGATAAAATTTTTACATAGAATTTTCCTTAAAAAATTGTCTATAAAATTTTATAATAAATTTAAACAAAATATTTAAGATAACATTTTTACAAAAAAATTTAGCTAAAATTTTTACAAACATTTTTGATAAATTTTTTACCAACAATTTTCGATAAAATTTTTAATACAAATTTTCTATAAAATTTTACAAACATTTTTCTATAAAATTTTTACAAAGGAATTTACTATTAAATTTTTACAAAAAATTTTCGATAAAATTTGCACAAAAAATTTTCGCTTAAATTTGTAAAAAAAAATTTTCGAGAACATTTTTACAAAATATATTTGATAAAATTTTTACAAAAAATTTTCGTTAAAATTTTTACAAAAAGTTTTCGTTAAAATTTTTACAAAAAATTTTTTATAAAATTTTTACAAAAAATTTTTTATAAAATTTTTACAAAAAATTTTCGATAAAATTTTTACAAATATTTTTAGATAAAATTTTTACAATAAATTTTTCGATAAAATTTTTACAAACATTTTTCGATAAATTTTTTACAATAAATTTTCGATAAAATTTTTATAATAAATTTTCGATAACATGTTTACACGAAATTTTCGATAAAATTTTTACAAAAAATTTTCGATAAAAAATTTTTACAAAAAATTTTCGATAAAGTTTTTACAAAAAATTTTCGATAAAATTTTTACAAAAAATTTTCGATAAAATTTTTACAAAAAATTTTCGATAAAATTTTTACAAAAAATTTTCGATAAAATTTTTACATGAAATTTTCGATAAAATTTTTACATGAAATTTTCGATAAAATTTTTACAACAAATTTTCGATAAAATTTTTACAACAAATTTTCGATAACATGTTTACATGAAATTTTCGATAAAATTTTTACAAAAAAGTTTTTGATAAGACTTTGTTTTACAAAATATATAATAATATAATCAAAGTAAAAACCAAATGTATATTATTGTGAAATTGGGAAACATAACAGAGTAAGGAAATATTTAACAACACTATGGTGAAGTGTTTATAAGATTCGGCATGGGCGAATATATCACTATCACTATTACTTCTTTTTTTTTTAATTTTGATACGTAACGATTTTCAAACTTATTTACCGATGTTATTTTTGATTTGGCGACATCGCGACTTTTTGGCGAATTTTAATATAGTTTTCGATTTTGTTGGGTATTTTTAATTGACTTTTAGTCAACATTTCAATAGTCTTTTTTTAGCTGCTTGAGAACTTCAAAATATAATACAAGACAGAAATATTGTTAGAATGATTTTTTTTATTAAAATTTACTAGATCATTTCATGGCATTTATTTTTTAAAAATGATATCCGGTATATGTCCGCCGAGGGTATGAGTTACATTCGATTAGTCCGTACGGCGTCAAATGATTTGAATATTGACTTTTAATGCTTCAAGAGTTTGCAATACAGAGACGTTAAATCGAACGTACAGGACCACTTCTGTAAGCCAAGTTGCGCCGTCTTGTTGAAACTATATGCCGTTGATGTTTAGCTGATTAATTTTTGAAAACGAAAATTTAACCGTAATGGCAGCTCCTTGCTCATTTCGAAAGAAATAAGGACAGATGATGCCGCCAGCGTTAATCTGAGCTCAATAAGCAAAAATGCGGCGCAAACGGTAGTTGTTTGGCTTAAATTCTTGCACAAGCTGTATTTTATAGGCACGTTAGCCAAGATCATTCCATAAAATTTTCATGCAGTCGAAGGGCAAACGCCAACAAGTCTTCTTCTGCAATACTTCGCGTCAAAAAAACCTATCAACCCTGTTACCCAGTCCGTGGTTACATTATGCGAAAAGTTTTGTTGGCTGGTGAGAGAGAGAGATAGTGATAGTGATAGAGGCAGATGAAGAGAAAAAAGGAATTTATTTAAATAAAATAAATATTTAAAAGTAAAGTAAACTGCGTTCATCTATCTATACATTTGAAATGATGTAATTTTGAAGTTTTGCTTGAGTTCGTTTTTTTCTTTTTAAAATAGAAGAATATTTTTTTTTAAAATAGGGCGATACATTTTTTAAGAAGAAATGGAACAAACTATGTATATTTAGACACTGGCGGAATGTAATAATGCATTTTCTGTATCGCTACATTCTACTTCAGCATAACAATTGTGAGAAATTTTTTAATTATACCAAATGAGGCAGTGATTGGGGTTGGTGCCATTTTATTTTTCAACTTTGCAATGGTACCAACTTTACCAACCCTGACTCATACACACTTCATGACAAAAAGCAAGTTAAACGTACATATTTCATAAAGTGTACAAAAAATTACAAAATATGTATACATACATATATGTATGTATGTATATAAACACCGTAATAACATTCACTTAATGCCTGCCATATTTGTTAAATACGAACGCAAAAAAAAGAATGAAACTTGCTAAAGACAAATCGTATATGTACGTTACAATAACCTCAAGTTTAGATATCACAACAAGCAAAGTAAAATAAAATAAAAACATACATAAATATAGAAAACAAAACTGATAAGCTTTAGAAAATAAAAGAAAACAGTAAAAAAAATTTTAATAGTAATAAAATATTTTCATTTGTCTAAAATTATGGAGCGACCCATAGATAATAAAAGTGATGCCAACTGTTCTAACAGGTTTTATTTTAAAAGCTATAAGCTGTACAATTATATCAAGTTGTATACTAAGTTGTTATGTGTGAAGGCTGGTTTTCATAAGGATTGTCACATTCCCTTCCATGGTACCCTACGCACCCTAACAAACATACATACCAAGGCAGAGAATTAGTTATAAAACCGGTTATTCACACATTGTGTGTGAATGTCCGGCAGACTTAGAATCATGGCCAAATACATTTTAAATGTACATGTTAACGTAGATGTTTAAAGTCCTCCTAGAGACAAATGTCTACAACCACGAAATAATCTCGTGGCGAGTATGAACTTCGATACCAAAAAAAAAAAAAAATAGCAGACAAAATGCAACGCTGTGTCATATGCTATTCGAAGGCAACGGAAGAAAAGACGATGATCAGTCATAAAGTAGCTCTGGGTCGGGCAACACGAGCGCGCGTCATTGTCATTATCGCTTAAAGTCCATCAGGACGTCCTTGTTGCTCGGCCTTCGAGTGGTTTGCGTCTCATTCTCACACTGGCTGATTGGCTTCCTCGAATAGCTGTACTACGGTACTGTCATTGGTGGTTGCTTAATCAGCCACGTCTATTCGTTTGGTTATCGTATATAACCTAAAAATTTTAATTCAGCGGTGAAGCATAATTTTAAAAACTCATATTTTCACTAGAGGAGTACCATTAAACTCGATTTTTTTAATGGAGGAGAACCATTAAACTCATTTTAATTTTACCTAGCTGAATTTGAAGTCTCTCTTCCTATACGAAGGTATAGGTCGCGTTGCAGATTTCGGAGGAAGCTAAGGACATAATATCATGGCGCTTTGGTTTGGTACCTCTGCCATTTACCAATTATTGTTTTTTTTTGGTCAAAAACCAGGTTTTTTTATGGGGTTATGATCCGAAAATTTTGATAGCCAATCTTAAACAGGCTCATCAAAAATTCGCTGAGAAAGCTGCAAGCTAAGCGAGTTGAGTGTTTGGGATACTTTTGATATTGGAATATACCATGCCAGAAACCTTTAGTTTTAGATATGGCGACGACTCTATCACGGAAGAACGCATCTATAAATATGTGATATAAAATCAGTGATTTCATTTTAAACTTCTCTTCTTATTCACACTGTTGCTAGATCATATCTGGGGATATATCGAAGTTTTGGTGGCCTGGGTACGAAATTTAATGAGACATATCAAAATCCAATCGAAAAGGCCATTCTTTTTGCATTTTCTCTGCTCGCGGCTGTTCTTTAAATCTGAAATCTGTTTTTAAACAAAAAAATATAACTACAAACTTACGGTATTTGTAAAGCGGCTATCAGACGGTCAAACGCGGCCTGTGAGCACGGCCAAGTTGGCAAACATCATTATACAGCACTAAATAAACACTAAATAATGAAGTTCTTATACATGATGGCTCTTGAATTAGTTAGTTACTACTTTGTTAATTGCTGAATTATTTTAAGATGGAAAGATCAGAAAAAAAGAACGAATTAAAAGAATTGGAAACAACGTTACCTGACGACTCAATTTTTTTTTTTTTTCTAAATTAATTCTGCAGTTAAGGGTCTTCCAATAGAGACTTTTGAACCTTGACAGTTAATAGCGGCCGTATTGTTGAAGCTACATCTGTCGAATTGACTGTCATTTAATTGAATAATTATCACTGAAAAATCATATTCAGCGTTGAGTCCCATTTCTGTGTATGGGTTCGTTAACAAAAAAAAATTTAGAATTTGGGACAATATCAATTAATATGAGATCCAAAAGAGCCCAATGCAACCCAAAAAAAAATCGCTTTTTTTTGTGGAAATTGGGATGGCAGCGGCATCGCTCCATATCGCTCTTTGACATTAACGTTTTCCAGGCCATCATCGTCAACTGCGAGCGCTATAGTACGATGAATGGGATGATACGGATACCACCAGCATATAATTTAAACATTACGGCCCTACATTTTACGGACATTTGGTCCAAACGATTTGAGTGCATGGTTATCTCATGTGTAAGACATGTGAACTGGCCTTCGAGATAATGCAATTTAATCACGTCAAAATTTTTGTTGTGGAGTTTTCTTAAGTCGCACCTAGAAAGCAATATTTTCACCAATTACAGGTTTTAATTGGTTTCAGATTAAAATGTAATTAAACCATTAATTGATTCAAGTATTTGTTTAATTACGATTTTTTTACTCAGTTTTAAACAAAAATATATTTTTGTATCAATGAAAAAAATTAATTTGAATTTTTTAAAACTAATTAAAACCTTTAATTGGTGAAAAAAATTTGTTTCTGTGCAGGCCTAAACGAATAAATCAGAAACCACCGCATAACAAGTTTTTCACATTTGCGGCTACCTAAGCGCTACCTAAACGGTGTTTAGAATCATTCCTAGGAAGTCCATATGTTCTAGAAAGTTTATAGAGATCTTAGGTTCATTTTTGTAGTTGATTGTTTCTTTGAATTTTGAACGGTTTGCTACCTATGGATCTGAACAGGGGAAAAAAGGTAAAAAAAATGAATATTTTAAAGTTTTTTTGCGATTTTGACCTTGAAGATGAAGTTTTTTTTGATTTTATATGTTAACAATTTTTGTTCTTTATGACAAGAGCTACAACTTTGCCTCAGAGAGTATATCAAAATTTCAAACGGTTTGCAAAATATGAGCTTGAGGAAATGATCATGTTTTTGCAAAAATGACATCGAGGCCCCACATCTTTGAGGGCCCATAAAAAAAAACCTGGAGGTCTTTGGGCAAAACTGGGAGACAGGGGTCTTTTTTTTTGGTCTTTTATGACGTAGTGGTGTCCGTATATGGTTATTTTGCCATGACTTAAAAAATTACACAGTGTGTAATGTCATCGATATGTCATTGATGACATCTCACACACATTTTGTTTTATTTAAATTTAAAGATAGGAAGCGCTTAATGAAAGGCCTCAGTCAACACTTCAAGCTTCGATCTCTGCATATTATTTTCTATCAATTACATTTTCTTTGTTCACTTTTAAAGCCGATTATATTATAAAAAAAACTATTGAATATAAATTCCAATTTTCTGCTTAAAATATAAACCAAATATTTAATTAATAATAATTTATACGTTACGCTTCGTTAAACTTTTAATAATTTAATGAAAACTAATTAATTTTCCTCGATTTTTTTTTCTTTCTCTCGCTCTCTCTCTCTCTCTCTCTCTCTCTACATACATAAATAACAAATTTGATAACGATTTCCTATAAAAAAGAAAATTAAATTACATGAAAAAAAACTTAAAATAGTAGAAATTCATAGCAGTAAGTTTTTGTTTTTGGAAAATTAAACAATTATTTGAAATTAAAACTACAACATGTTGTTGCCCCAAAGGCTTCGAACAAACGAACATAAAATCTTTTTAAAAAATGTTTACTTTTTTGTAACAAAAGAAAATTCAGCGAACACGCAAATATCATAAATAAATTTTTAATGCTTTTAGCTGCTATCGTCCATTATGTTACGAACATTAATATTACACGGCCTCGGCTTATTCTTTCTCTTTATTTCTTTGAGTGTATTATGGGATTTAATGCAATGTTATTGCTCTAGTTGTAACAACAGCAAAAACAACAACACTCTTACAAGTGCCAAATGACAACACTTATATCTATGTTTGTAATTAATGTTATGTTTAAATCTAAAGTACAGTGGGGCAAAATGGAAAGAAACTCCTCCAATGACCGATTTATACAGAGCTCACAAAAGTGGCGAATTTGCGTTTATCTTGATTCTAGTTTGCCCGTACATATTTACTCGTGCAGCTACCTGTACTCCCCATTACAGAGTCTTTAGTAATTGCTAACAATTGTCTTAAGCTAACCTCCTCCAGCTACAGTCTCCAGATAATATTTAAAGGTAATTCGGGGTACTTTGATTATATTCAAGCAAATTTCTGGATTTTTTGAAGAGGCTATTGCCTCAATGATTACATTATAGATTAATCCGTCCATCCTTTTACGAGGTTTTCTTTTCTATCTTTTTGATACTCACGTTCCTATTTGATATTACTAAAATTAGAATTCAAAAAATTCCCATTATTGCGCAGGTAAGCCTGCATTAAAACTGGAGTTCGACAGCTAACCAGGTAAGACCAAACTAGGAAGGATTTATATCAGTACTTGGCGTGTTGCCTTAACCTAACAGTGCTCTTACCACTGGAAGTTGGAGCCTACGCCACACCATTGGTGGTATCTGTAGTAGTGTAAGAAGAGACTAAATCATCGCCCTTCCTGCGATTAAGTCCACACCACAGCCACAATCATACTCCTCGAACGGCCTCACCAATAACCGGCATAGAAACATAAGACTTCCGTCCGTCGTTTGTACAATGGTCAGATTTGAAACTTTCTGATCTTCTAGTTCAAGTCCCTCGTATACCCCGGATGCATTCGCGTTAAGGTTTTGGAAATGAACAAAAAAAATATGCCCCCGGTGGTAACTGTTATCGGTCGTCAACGCGAGACTGTAGAAGTCGGACTACGCTTAGTACACTTAGCTATGGAGAGCAATACCGTTGGGCCTCACAACCGACGTCACTTAAAGCCCTATAATAATTGTTTAGGAGAGCGGGGGTACAACATAACTTTTTTCAGTTAACTGTTTTCATTTCAGTCTTAAAGTTAACAAGTAAGAATGTCATATACGGCCATGACGAATATTATTACCATAGTAACGTTAAATATTCCCTTACTCTGTTATGTTTCCCAATTTTACTTTTATAATTTTCAACTTCATTATTACAAATATAATATAAAAAAAAATATTTTGTGTAAAAATTTTATAAAAAATTTAATCGAAAATTTTTTGTAAAAATTTTATCGAAAATTTTTTGTAAAAATTTTATTGAAAATTTTTTGTAAAAATTTTATCGAAAATTTTTTGTAAAAATTTTATCGAAAATTTTTTGTATAAATTTTATCGAAAATTTTTTGTAAAAATTTTATCGAAAATTTTTTTGTAAAAATTTTATCGAAAATATTTTGTAAAAATTTTATCGAAAATTTTTTGTAAATATTTTATCGAAAATTTTTTGTAAAAATTTTATCGAAAATTTTTTGTAAAAATTTTATCGAAAATTTTTTGTAAAAATTTTATCGAAAATTTTTTGTAAAAATTTTATCGAAAATTTTTTGTAAAAATTTTATCGAAAATTTATTGTAAAAATTATTATTGAAAATTTTATCGAAAATTTTTTGTAAATATTTTATCGAAAATTTTTTGTAAATATTTTATCGAAAATTTCTTGGAAAAATTTTACAGGAAATTGTTAGTTAAAGTTAGAACCTTCCTGTAATCTTTATTGCTTTAAAACGGTCAAAAATTAATCATATTGACCTCCCAATGTGCCTATTGGTTCTCATTGGGCACCCTGTAGGTCTATCGGCCACCTCTATGTGTTTTTCTTTCTATAAGGGCCTCTAATACAAATCAAAGCAGAAGTACCTACCAAATTAAAAAACAACAAAAATCGCCCCTAGCAGTCGGTTATTAATCCTCCGAGATCTGTATGCACTCCATGCGATGAACTGGATGGGGTCTAATATTATTTAACAAACAAACAAAAAAAGCAAACGAGAATCATTACATCCGAAAAAAAATAAATAAAAACAAAGTGAAAAAATATTGGTGGCCTTGGTTTTATGCCCGCAGCCTCGAATGAAATGGTCTGATGTTGCTAAATTGCATTAACGAAATTTCGAAACAATGCCTGGATTAGTGGGCTAAAATTTTCTGTATCTCTTCTGGTGCCTTGGCAAAGTTGATTTCAACTCGCACACAGACGGCCATTGTGCTTAATCGAAGCGATTTTCATTCTACTTTTGCTTCTACAAAATCAATTCAAAAAGATTACCGCCGCCATCAATGTGCTAAACTCTTTAGTTATTTGTTTCTGCCTCACTGTGCAGAGTTGTATTGCACAGCGCATTCTCAATGCCAACGAACATTTTTCGTAATCAAGTTAGTACTTGATGTAATAAAAAATTGTTTTATTTTTCAATTTCAGTTCCTGTTTAGTTTTTATTTTTTACTTTGTTCAAACACTTAACAAGTTTTGTAGTTTTCCGAAAGTTTGATTTATAGAGGAAGTTTTAAAATTCCTCTTTAAAGGAAATTTGCTATTATTTGCTAACGAAAGAAGACAAAAAGGGGGGGAAAGCAAAAAACTGTAGAAAATGTTGCATTTTTAGCTTTTCAGTCAGAATCCTGAGAACATTTTGTTCGAATTTGTGTTTTGTTTTAAAAGTAATTCATATCAAGTTTTAACACTCCTGCTTTTAGATTGCCTGAGACATGATGTATATATTTACTTTGTTACAGATACCCGTCTCTGGGTAATTACTCAGGATGTTGCCATATAGGTTGTATATAAAATTCTATTATTGTAGAGTTTACAGAACTCTACAATAATCTTTTAAAGCCAATCCGGTCGTCCTTGTTGCTCGTCCTTCGAGTGGTTTGCGTCTCTCTCTCTTACACTGGCTGATTGGCTTCCTCGAATAGCTGTGCACGTACTGTTATTGATGGTTACTTTAATCAACCACGTGTAATCGTTTTGGTTATCATGTAAATATAACTTAGAAATTTTACATTGTTATAGAGAACTTAAATCTCTGAAGACTATTACAATTTTCTTTTCTTAAGTGTATTTTTGTGAGCCGTTTTTACTACAAGTAATACGACCTGTCAAATTTTTGTGTAGAAGAGTACAAGTAGTATCGTCTATGTAATGAAACTGTAATGAAACTGTCCGACATTGAAAGAAAATACGGATGGAAATTTGACAGTCTTACGGCCCTCTTTATGTTTTGAAATTTTTCAAAAACTATTCTACTTCATTAGATCAGGGTTGCGTTTTTCTTATTAATGCTAACTTTTCAAAGGCGAAACTCGTCAAAATAGCAGAAAACCGCTGAATATAGTGCAAAATAGATCCAGTTGGCATCACAAATAAGTTTGTAAACAATAAAAAACTTTTGGCAAAAGAACGTGAAAATTTTTTAAATTTGTTTTAGTTGTAGGTTTTCAGTTTTTTGGGGTTCCGTACACAAAGTGTAAAAACGTAACCCTATTGTTTTCGCAACATAGATAGACTTTTGAAATTTTCACAAATGGTGTATTACTATGACCCCTACAAAAAGAATACAAATTTAAAGGGTTTTCCGACAGTGACGTCTTTTGCATGTATAACGACATATTTTTTGAACCGTAATAAGTAGACTTTTCCAATTTGTATAGAAGATGTGTTGCCATGGCCGTTATGACAATTACTAAAAATTAAAGGGTGTTCTAACAGTGACATGTTTTTCACGTATAGTAACTTATTTTTTTTTAATAGTAATATGTAGACTCTTGATATATTCATAGAAAGAGAAATGGCCATGGCCGCCATAGCAAATAACAAAATTAAAGGGTGTTCCGACAGAGACAATGATTTTTACTTAAACAGCCTTACTTTTTGAACCGTAATAGGTAGCCTCTTTAAATGTTTACAGTAGATGTTGTACTTCGGCCGCTGTAACAATTACTAATATCTAAAGGGTGTTCCACCAGTGACATGTTTTTCACGTATATTACTTTATTTTTTTAAACCGCAATAGGTAGGCTCATGTATATTTCTATAGATAGTGTATTACCATGGCCGCTATAACAAAAATTGATAAAATTGAAAGGGTGTTCCAATAGTGATGCAATTATGACTTTAATTTTAAAATTAAAGGGTGACTCATAAGACATGAAAAAATTAACAACTTGAATTTTTAAAGTTCTACTAAACATAGTACGGAACCCTAAATGTTTGAGTCTAACTCGCACTTGACTAATTTATTTATTATGGCAATGGCTAGTACAACACCAAGAACCTTTTCCTTGTTACTTTTTTTAAATTTGGCATATTTTTCACAAGTACGCGCATAAATTTGTTTTCACTTTTTTTTTATTGTTTTAACAACAGCTGTTTCAATTTTACTTCATTTTATTCAACACCAATGGTGTAAAAGTAGGAAAAAAACCATACGATTTTCAATCTCTAATTTTTCATACGGATTGATTTTCATTTTATTTTTTTCTTAGATTTTAGGTACGTAAAATCTTACTGTCTAAACTGCCCTTAAGAATTAGACATCTACAGTATTGCCATATGCCTGCAGTGCTGCCACATGCCTTCAATGCTACTAAAGCCCTTTTCACACTATTATACTGAGTATTAATACTTGTCAAATACTTAAATCCAATGAGAAAGTGTGATAGTGTGAAAGCAGTATGTTATCAAAATGTGAAATAATACGGAAAGAAATTTAACATCCCATAATACCAAAACATTTTTAGAAAAATTTCTAAACGATAACATTTTTCATTGTATCAGGGTTGTGTTTTTTTTAAAGCAAAGAACCAAGCTGAGTGAATCGCAGCCTATAGTTCGCCGCCGCCGATAATATTTTTTCTTTGTCCTGCACCTGCCTTAAATTGCCATCAGTCTTAACGCCTACATATGTACTTTGTTTCTGCCATGTCTAGAAATTGTTGGATGTACGTATTATTTTTTTTGTTTTGTTTTTAATTATTTTTATTAACCGAAAACTTGCACGGCCAAACAAACTTAAGACCCGGCACCTCTGCCGTCCACATAAAATTGCTCAGCCGACGCCGTTCAATGTCTCGTCTCGGCTTGTTCCTTTGCTGATATTTTTCATTTTATTTGAAGTGTGATAGTGTGAAAACGAAATGTTATGTTACGTTAGATTTTTTGACAATCACACAATTCTCATTTGATTTTTGTCTTACAAAATCCAATGAAAATCTTAATACTCAGTATTATAGTGTGAAAGGGGCTTAAATGATTATCGATTATGTCAATGTGTCGTTTTAAACAACAACAAAAAGATAAAAAGTTTTGCTCCTATAAAAATTTTTTTTTTTTTTTCAACTTTTTGTTTACACAATAACTATTGCGAGAGTTAAATACTTTTTAATTTAAATGAACAATAGTATAGAAATTTCTTTCTTAAATTTTGAACAATTTATTTATTTATTTAAATGTGTAGTCTAATTGTATTTAAATTCTCCGCTAGTAAATATTTGTGACAAGGTCGTTGGTCGTTGGTACCTAACAATTAAAAAACACACACTTAAATATATTTCTTAGCTACGCATAATTTAAAATTTATTTTAAACAAAACATAACACACAAAACATAAATAAAAATTGCAAGAATCATTTTTTAATACGAGGGGGGCCTTAAGAGATAACAGTAATTTTATTCTTTCTTAAAATTAAATAAATGTACAATGTGTGTGCCGCTAAGATTTAGGAACGAGTTTGCGTTACGATCAAAGGAATTACATATGGATGTATATGGTGTGTAGAGAACCTCTCCATGATCAAGGATGCCCGTTTGTTATCTGAAGGGGGCATGATTATGAAAATATAATAGCTGGAAGTTACGCCCTCTAGAAATTTCTAAAACGGTCCAGAGCATTCGAAAGTATTTCACAATCACCCCAATCACGAATAATTATTCTCATGAAAAACTCCCAAAATTTTCTATCGTGAATGATTTCTACCGTAAAATACAAGTAAATTGTTATTGGAATCATTCACGATAGAAAAATTTGGGAGTTTTTTCATGGGAATAATTATTCGTGATTGGGGAGAATATTTCTGAATATCCTAGAACATTTTGGGATGTTGTAGAAATGTGAGGATGATGCCTGCTTCTAGCTTACAATTCACAACATTGACGTTTTGTTGCATGCAATGGCGTCTTATATACTTTATATTCGGTAATTTTGCTAGTTGTCGTATTTATTAATTTAAACATAAAAGAGCCTTATCACTAAACAAGACTTTCCAGTAAAACTTGGATCAGTTTGCAATTGTTTATGAGACCCCCATCAACAAACGTGGACAGACAAAACCCAAGTTGCTGATACTGACGATGACACTTCGACTTAAAGAAACGATGGCTTCCACGGTACGAATATTTCTTTACCTTAATGGCGGCTCCTTTTTTTTATTATTATTATTAATGTAGTGGCGACCACCTCCTTAAAAAGATCTTTTTTTTGACCCCCTTCCGTCCCCAATATGCAACTTATTTGTAATTTAGGACCACCTTGCTTTCATTGAGTAACGTGCTACCACCAGCCTTTACTCTTGATTTTAGAGATTTCATACTGTCGTCTAGTAACTGTCGGCCTTCTTTCTCACCACAGAGTCTCTAGTGGTTGCTAGCATTTGTATAGGGCTTAGTTCCCCCATGACATCCACATTTAACAAGCTTCTGCCCCAAGGTCCCAATTTTTATGCTAGCCAGTGCTGGACATTCACACGAAATGTGTGCGCTACCATCTGAGCCTCTTCCTGGTACATTTTACAAGTATCATCATCATCTTCGATTTTCATCTTGGCTAGATGATGTTTGAAGTTTACATGATGCTTGAAGTTTAATGATGGCTTAATGTCATGTGCACAGAAAAAAATTTCTGCACCAATTAAAGGTTTTAATTAGTTTTAGATACAAGTTTAATTAAAATTTTTATTTGTTAAAATATCCCCCAGCGATATTCTATACTTAACAAATACCTATGTTTTACATATTTTTTTCAATGCGATAATTTGTTGATCTCTGTGTTATTTCTTGTTTCTATTGAAACTATACAAATAGTTTTTGTTATATTGAAATGTTAAATAAAAAATAAAAATTAAAACTCGTTAAAAAGTCGTTAACCCCCCCTTAATACTCGTACACCAGAAATTAACCAATTTAAAATACACAGGGTGTTGCAGATATTATAAAATTAAAAACAGTTTAAGATAAAATATTTTATTGGTCAAACCAAGTCAGTTTTTTGATATGGCAATACCATGTTATAAATAAAATGAGAGGATTGAAACACTTTGATGACAACAAAACTAAAATTCAAACTGTTTTCAAGAGAAAACTATTTAGATTTTAATTCTTTTTATAAAATCTTTTTTAACCGCCTTCAAAAGAAGAAGGAGGTTATCAATTCGTCTGAATGCTGATTTTTTTATGTTTGTGCCCGCAGAACTCAGTCATTTCCGAACCGATTTTAAAAATTTAATATTAGAAAGGAAATGCTTACAGATTGGTCCCATTTAAAGAGAAGTTCAGAATTTTGAAAATTAAAGGGTGTCCCCACACAACATACGTGTTTTTTACGTGTATTATGAACCGTAAAGGTAACCCTTTTAAAATTTAAAAAAACTGCTTATTACTATAGCTGCCAATAACAGAAATTAATAAAAAAAAATAAACTTAAAAATTAAAGGGTGTCCCCATATGTGACGTCAATTTAAATATATGAACCATTGTAGACAATCACTTGAAAATTGGACAGAATGTCCAATATTTATAATCAGAAATTAAATATTTAAAATTAGAAGTTAAAGGGTGTTCCAATAGTTGATGTAATTTGATGTATATTGCAAAACTTTTGAACCGTAACAGAGAGACGGTTGAAATTTACAAAGAACCTGTATATCTAAGTCCTTTATAACATCAAGTATATAATTAAAATTTGGAAACTAAAGGGTGCCCCATAATTGATATAATTTTACCTATCTAGCGCTATCTTTGGAACCGTTATAGACAACCACTTGAAAATTAGACAGAATCGTAGTGGAGCTTGTCCCGTATAATAACATTTATAAATATTTAAAATTTTAAAGGGTGTCTCAATAGTTGATGTAAATTGATGCATATGGTCAAATTTTTGAACCGTTTTAGACAGACATTTGAAATTTACAAAGAATCTGTCCACATTAAAGGGTGTCTCCTAGGTGATATTGTTTAAGCTATATGGCCATATCTTTGGAACCGTTACTTTTTATTACTGTGTCAGTAATAATAAGTGTAAAAAAATAAAGGGTGTCCTCATATCTGACGCAATTTGTTGTATATGGCTTTATCTGCTTAACCGTTACGGATAGACATTTGAATGTACAGAACGTATGTTACTATGTCCGCAACAAGTATAAAAGTATTTGATTTGAGTACTATTTCTTACAGATTACTTGCTTTTAAATTTTTACTTTAGAATTGATGCACATAAGTATATTTGTTTTGTAGTCGGTTTTTTTTTTTGCAAGAATTATTTTCATTATAATTATGTATTATTGAAAGCAATCAGACAATAACAACAAAACCAAGCAACACAGACAAAAAATGTCAATTAAAATGACAGCTACATAAATATTTTGCTTTACCAACATTTCGATTTCGAGCTCCAGTTTATTACAGACATTAACAAAGCAAGGTCAAATCAAATACAGTAGCAACAATCAGTCAGCCTTTAATTTATAAGATATTATGTATATTATTTTAAATTAAAGAGTTGAGTATGTAGATTTTAATTTTTTTTCTTGTTTTATTTACATATGTATACATGTACATATTTTAAATTATGACAGACAAGACACAACAAGATCATGCACTGTACTTAACAATTACAATTTTAGTGTTTGTTATACTTACATATATGGAAGTTGTTGTTGTCTGGTCTCCATATTACTTTTGAAGCTTGCCATATTTATGGGTTTGTGGGTAATGTAATTAAGCATAAAACCGACACATGTATACATACTTATGTATATACATACATGCAAACATACAAACATTCATACTTATATTCGTACTGTAAAAATTAAGGCAAGCTTGCAACAAAAAAAACAGGCACGAGTACAAACTTACATTCATAAAAACACATATCTACACACACACACACACACACTCACACTCAAAAACTTAATTACAGCTGAAACAATTGCTGTTATAAATTTAAACTAATGCTTGAATAAGCAACAAGACCATTTAACAGAGGCTTAAAATAGTGTATTGATGTTTACAGCATTATACATAACACTTTTTTCGATCAAATGTGTTCGAAATTAAGCAAAAAGTATAATTTTTTAAAACCTAAAGCGCGCCACTGTAAAAAACAAAGAAATTCTGCCAGCCTTATAAAACGTGTTTTTTTAGATGATTTTTTTTTTTTGTATTCTGTACAAAAAGTTGATTAATGGCAGATGAGGTACAAAACCAAAGCGCCAGGTTATGATATCCTTAGCTTCCTCCAAAATCTGCAGCGCCACCTATACCTTCGCACAGGAAGTGAGACACCAAATTCAGCTGGGTAAAATTAAAATGAGTTTAATGGTGCTCCCCCAGTGATAAATTGAGTTTAACGGTTCTCCTCTAAGCAAAAATTGATTTTAATGGTGATCCTCCAGTGAAAAATTTAGTTTTAAAGATGTGCTCCACCAATGTCCGATTTGAATTAAAATTTCTAGGTTATTGTGGAACAAGATTAACGTGAGTACCTGCCTACTCGGTCTAACTTCACGGTGGTCTTATCACCGAGTGAAACTTAGGCGTAGACTAGCGCCCCCATTGTGTAGTATAACAACACTACGATTGCCACCAATCGCTTTTTGTGTGTGATACAGTCACAATGAGTAGCAATTTATATAAAAGGCAAGCCTTTCCAAGGCAAGCTTAGATCCACATTATAACCTCTTGCTTAGGGGTTTGGAGACTATCCAAACTCCGTCTGTTGAGAGTGCAACAGCACACTTGTTCGACCTTGCACCTTACCTACATAAATCGATCTTAAACCACAACCACCACGTGTACCCCCGAAGGGGACCTCACCAATAACAGGTCACAGAGAGGATAGGCTCTCTGTGGGGCCACCGATTCCCGTGGTACCAGTCCTTTGGGCACTGGTCGGGCCTCGAAGAGGACCCGCAGTGTTTATCGCAGACCTTTTCTTTCAGATTTAGGCTCTAGGAACCCTAGCGTCTGGTGCCCCTATTTTCCCCGAGTGAACCGCGTCGAAGCATTTGCCATTCCTGCAGTGACAATTGGAACCCCCGGGGGGAAATTTCTAGGTTATATACGATAACCAAAACGATTACACATAGCTGATTAAGTAACCACCAATAACAGTACCGCAGTACAGCTATTCGAGGAAGCCAATCAGCCAGTGTGAGAATAAGATGCAAAACCACTCGAAGGCCGAGCAACAAGGACGGCCTGATAGCCTGTGACAGCTGATTTGATAGTTATCTGGTGTTTTGAGGTTAATTTAGTTTGACAATTTGTAATGGATAGACTGTTACCATGGCAACAGTTGTTAAGCCTTAAATATTTAACTAGTTGCATGTCTCGGCCAGTGAGCCTCTTATGGCAACTTCCTTTCTTCCATCCGTCTCTGCGTATGCATCCTATCTAACTGTTTCTCTTTATTCGAAATCCTTCCCTGCATCTTAATGTTATCTTTTCCGTCATCTTCCACTTCGCAGGTAACACAAGGGGACCAACGTATGGGATCCAAGTGAGCTGTGCTGACACAGCTACCTGCCTAATCTAACTATATAATCTGGTCTCTTGCTATTCTAAAATATACTAATTTGTTTCCTTAATCTTACCACTGAGTAAAAACCAACGACCTTGTTGCGTATATCGACATGGCAGGGAGGACTAAGCTCATACATTTTGTTTAAGAGTTAGAGACTATCTTAACTCTTGAAACGCCATTGGTGCCTCTGTAGAGCACCGAACTAAATCGCCCTTCATGCAATATAGTTCCAGAGACTAAGAAAATCCCTGTGGGGCTAACAGTGTCCGTAGTACCAATCGTTTGGACACTGGTCAGACCTCGAAAGTTCTTATCTTCCAGTTTTGGGCCCCGTGTAAGCCACGGGGACTGGTGCCCCGAAGCATTCTCTTGAGAGATATCTGTATTTATCTCTTGCGGACAATAAACAACGATATACTATTATCGAAATACTAAATCGAAATAACTTGAAAGTCTTCCGTGTCTATAGCTGTCTGATGGACAAGATCCTGTTTGAGTTCATCAAGAATTATAATTATGAGATCCAACATGGAGATCTGGCAGGCCGCCATTGCGAGGAGGTTTAAGTCAAACTACTGACTGTATACTCCGTTACGACAAGCCATACCCTTGTGTCTGCCACCGTTTCTATTTCTATTTCGTTTTTTTTTTTAAGAAATTATTCTTTAAAACGTTTTTTTCTCAGCCCTAAACTTACAATGCAAGTTCAGCTTGGTTTGCTGATCTTGTTTTTTTTTTTTTTTTTAATTAAACTGTAGTTTTCGTCATACTCCCTCGTAGTCTGAAATGATCGTGATAAATACTTATGTGTATCAAAGTCATCACTGTCATAATGTCAAGATCATTTGTGATGATGCAGTTTTATATATTTTTTTGTTCTTTGTAAATTTGATGAGCTTGTTATAGTTTTCAGGTCTTGCTTTTTTTTTTTTTTTTCTTTTAATAAATTTCTTTTGTAAGCAACAGTTTCGTTAACATATTTTTTTTATTTTATTTCTATTTTTAGCCAAATGAATCGGGTTTCGTTTTATTGGGTGACCTCTCGGTGGAGACCTCTACTGATATGGATTATGATGATTTTGCAATGTGCCCACCCTCGCCATGTGATGTTGAATTTGTTAATGCAAATATTGTGATTGATGGTAAATCAAGTATTCGACAAAAATCCAAAGATACAGCGGTAAGTTGATAAAATTAAAATAAACTTTTAACAATTAGGTTAGGTGATTTGGTAAGGTTTGATAAAACGCGTTGGGAACAAGGATTCAGTAAATGTTCTTGCAAAGGCCCAAAGATGTACATCAGTTGGGATTACGCATTTTCACTTGAGCAGTACTTGACAGCCTTTCACAACATTTTGCGTTAGATTTGTGAGGTTAAGTTTAACAGGCAACACAAAGATCTGGAAGAGATGAATTGAAAGGGACTTATCTAATTCTAGGTCTGCGGAATCCAAGGTTAAACTAAAATTGTTGGCAGAAAACCTTCAACTTGTTATTGAGTTTCGATGGACTGTATGATGGGTGCATTTAGGAACGGAATCTGTTCTCTATTTACACTACAGATAGACGAAGGTCGTATGGGGTCTGGGACGAATGTAGTATGTGAAACTGAGATTCTAGCGATTTAAAACCCATATAATTAGTATTTGAGAATTGACTAGAAGAGGGTGCAGAAAACTAAGAGTTGCAATGCAAAAATTCTCTTGATGATGAAGTATAATTTGAGGTTATCTTGGGTCCAGGTCATCGCGACGTCGAAAAAATGAGATCGCGATGTTACATTCTCCAATTACCTTTGATATGAGGTAAAAAGATCGGTGAAACCACCGCAGCTAGCAAGCTGAAAGTATCCAAGCACCGTTCAATCCTTCCCAATTTGAGGCTCATTGAGCACCATGCGAGTCTGTTTACATGTGGTACTATTCCTTTACCCCTTTTAAGTTTAAAGAGATCACCCATAGGACCTTTGCGCGCACCATGTCATCCCCACAAAAATTCATGGCAGATCCTTTTAGCTAGTTCATCTGCTTGTCGTTTCTAGATGTGACGTTGTGAATCACAGCTGTTTGGAATACACGATCACTCGCCTTATGCCTTTTATAACCGACTGATTGTGGAGTTCAATGAGCACCTACCTTTCCTACATCCGACTTTCTTCCAAGTGATTTAGAGCGTGTATTAACCGCTGCATTTCTGCCTGGTTTACGGACACGTGCTCCTCCAGACGCAGACTGCAGGACAGGTTCAGCTTAACTAGGAGAATAATCAGTGAAGTCTTTCTCTAAACAGTCATTTAGCATAACGCCTTCCTCAATGAGCGTGCAATGCAGTCTTTCGACTACTTGCCTTCTATTCACGCGTTCTATTGGGCAACTGAACCTCCACAACTCTACTTACTAGGTCAAAAATACTCGTATTCCCGATTTTTGGCCCAAGCATTGCTTCGATTGCCTGCGATTGTACCTTGGACATTGCACCATGCATAAGAATCCTCTGAACCCCATTCAACTTAAGCTTAATTGGCCTTTAGCTATCAAACCACCATCATTTTGGAAATCTATTCAGCACCTAAGGACACAATTATTTACTTTGATGCGAGATTCATTTTGCTTTCCGTGTTTTAATTTTAATGTGTTTATTCCAGATAATTTCCTTATCTAGTGTAACGCCTGTATATTTCACCTTTTTAAACTCATTGATTATCCATCTGAAAAGCATTAAGGATTCAAATTTTATACTTTTCCTTCTTCAAGTGAAAACTAATGCATCAGATTTGCTAGCGTTTATGGTTATTCTCTTCCTCCATGTCCCGGTTGTCATGAGAGCCGCGTCTGTCTCCTGCAACCTTCGATAGCACCAATAAAAAATGTTCCGCCAAACATAAGTATCAAATCGTCTACATACATAATCGTATGAAGGCCTCACTCAGTTGACTTAGTCAACATTCCAAAAATAAGTGCGATTACTGGTCATTGTTGGGTTAGAGTATTAGAGTACCAATTGATGACAGAACGGCACTATGGTTTTTTTTGCAGGATGTGTGTGAAAGATGAGTAGTTTGAAACTGTGGAGCCCATTATCTGTCATTTATCGAGAATGTAAGGTCCATAAATTCGTTGGTTAGGCAAACGAATTCACAAGGGGTTGGTGATATTTCCAGGTGTAGTCTTAATGATACGTTCGTGGTAGCTTTAGTAAAGGATATGGTCTTGGGTTGTTCTTCTAAGGATTCACAATTGAACACCAGATCTCGGAGTGGAAATTTCTAGAATATCTATTATAAAATATGTACAATTTTTTTGTTTTATTTTTAACACTTTCGCCGACCTGAATGCTATAGCATTCATTTTTATAGTGATGCAAAATGGCTTGAATGCTATTCAGCTATTACAACTATGACTGATTAGCATTTATATCTATTTTTCCAGCTTCCAGACATTTTTAGCGATCGCGAACGTGTTAAGCTTCTTAAAACTACTATCTCATATAATTTTTTTTTTTTTTTTTCAAATCTCAGAGTTCTTGTTTTTCAAGCCCAAATCTTTCTTTTCTAAATGTTTATGGTAGTGCATTCCATCACTTTGGGGTTGCGGGTTCGATTTCCGCCAAAAACTCGCAAGTGATTGTGCAAACAAGTAAAAAGTTTCGCAGGTAGTGTTGTCTTAAAAGCAAACCAAGAAATTGCATTGCTTCCGTTAACTGCTATCTATTACCGTTGAGAAAGCCGATTTTATTAGATTTTGACAGCCATTATAAACGTCGAATAGACAACCTAAGACCAGACAACTTTGAAAATTTAAAGGAATGAGTGAAAAAGTGAATATCGTGTGCTGATTATATATTGTTTTGTTCGTAAAAAAACAGCTCCGAGACCAAAGAAAGGCTTTATACGAGTGGATACTATGGGGACTTTAAACCAATTATTTCAATGGTTAAACAGTAAGTTACTGAGCTTCATTGTATAAAGTTGTGACGTCAAAGTTTCGATCAACTAAAAGAGCTGGTCACTTCAAATTTAGTTAATAAATCCCACGTACTGATATTGAGCATCGGATAAAAAGTGCGTGAGGTGGCTGAGACTGTAGGCATATCCACCAAACTGATACATTACATGTGTCGAAATAGCTCACAATCTACCTTAAGCGCAAAGGTATAATCAAGAGTTTTGCGATCAGAGACCAAATAACAATGAACCCAGTGGATTTCTTCAGGTGGAGGTGCGCGTACACCAATTAAGGTCAAGGTGGATCTTTTGGCCAACAAGATCATAGCCATACAGTGTCATTCACATCCATTACCTCGAAAGGAATAAAACGATTAGTGCCGAATATTATTCAAAGCTTTTAGTCACATGATTTAATATTGATTTGACGCAAAAACGATCTCAGCTAGCGAGGAAATAAGAGCTGTTCCATTAAGATAATGCAAGGATGCACACGAGCACCAGTCACTATGCTCAAAATCCTTGAATTGGTCTACGAACTGCTATCCCATCTACCATATTTTCTAGAGTTAGTGTCTTGCCTGTTACTGTCTCTTGTTTCCATTTTCAAATTTGGAGAAACGACTAAGATTTGAGTCAAATGGAAACAAGCGGCCTTTTTTGGCCGCGGCCTTTAGAAATCTTATTGGAGGAAATCAAAATAAAACTGAAAAGACACTAGATTAAATAAACCAAGAACAACCAAATAACAATCAATCTTCGGATCTTGGTATACCAAAGAAGATTTTTTCAAAGCACCCGGTATCATTTGACCATGAATTGGGCTACGAACAGCTACTCCAGAATATATTATTGCTCCAGATTTAGCGTCCCTTGTCATTTTGTTTCTGTTTTCAAATTTTAAGAAATCAAGAGGTCATATTGGAAACAAACGGCCTTTAGAAATCGTATTGTTTGGAGGTATTTAAAAAAAAACAGAAAGAAGCTGGACTAGACATGTTGAAAAATAAAACACTTTTTGTCAAAAAATATATTTTATTCAAATTATTAATATTGATTTGGAGTAAAAATGGCCACAGATAGCGGAGAAATATGGACTGTTCCATCAAGACAATATACGAACAGTGCGTAGTCACTATGGCAAAAATCCATCGATTGATCTAGAAACTGCTACCTTATCTACTATATTCTGCAGATTAATCCCCTCCCGATTTTTTTGAAGATCTTGAGATTTCTTATTATTTAAAAGGAACAGTAAACCTAGAAAGACACCGGACTAAATTTATAGAGCTTAAAAGAGATTTATCAAGCTTAAGATTAGAAATAAAACTTTTTTGCCATATATTTTTTATACAAATTCCCGCAATCAATAAATTTTCCTCGTAGTTCGATGAATTACAAAAAGTAATAAAAAGTGAAAATTCGATTCGATTTGTGTTTTGTTTTTTTTTTTCCAAAGTGTTGCTATATTCACTTTTTTGACCCAGTGTGCTCAATTTTAACTACAATTTCATTTATCCATTGTGCCTGTTTAAGGTGACGTCTCATTTAAATAGTTTTGGCGCGTGAATTGCTTTCATTATTAGACTTTTATAGTTTTTTTAACAAAAGTATTTGCATTTTGGTTATATCAGTTAATAGCGATGATAGTTGGTAGATAGTTGAGGAAGGTGAGGTAATGTTTTAAAACATTTTTGTTTTAATTAAAATTCCATAAATGTTTTTTTTTTTCCTTTCAAAATTGCATAAACTTTTCTACTGATTTAAGTAACAACATTGTCATGCATTATTTTTTTATTTATTTATTTTTTGTGTCTTTCCAGTTCCGCGTACAATTTAATGATACTCTAACATCCACATTTGAATATCCCTCCGAAGCTTCATTAATTGTGGATGAGTCATTTACCGCCTACAGCGAGAGCTATGCCCAACCTTTAGGTTCTAGCCCCTCATCCAATGACTTTTTACATGCATTTCAAAATTTAAATTTAGAAAATGCCACCACCCATCATCATGTGGCCGATGAGATAATACAACTGCCAACTTTTAATGCTAGTATACCACCTGCCGCCGCTACGAATACCAATTCGCCTACCAAAAATATCTTGGGCAATTTACCCTTAGGTAAGTTAACAAAGTTCAAATTTATTCGCTTCAAAATTGCAACAACAACAAAAAAAGTTTGTTTTTTTTTTCTTTCTTACTTTCAAATAACATTTTTAAATTCATAAAATCTTTTTTTGTTTTTGTGTGGTTCTTTGTGGTCTTGGTCATATTTATTTAAAATAATCTTAAATTTCTTTTCTAACCTCAAAAAAAAAAAAAAAAAAAATTAAAAATAAAATAAACACCAACTAGTTTAATAGAGTTAAAAATATTTAAAAAAATATATTTTTTAAAAGGTCAAAGGGTTCTATTTATTAAAATTTTATTATTTCTAACCAAATTTACTTAAACTTAACAAAATAAAGGGTGTTTTTTTTAGTCATATAGAACTTTAAATTGAAATAAACACACAAATAAATGCCCTGGAATCGGCTTTATTCGAATTATAATTCTCGGCCATTTTTATTTTAGTGTGACTTTCGGCATATGGCCACCTCGACTGGCTCGCAGTAAGTTCAAGCGTAAAGTCCAATATTCATTTAAACACTTTTTGTTGCCACGAAAGCTTTATGTGTCAGTTATAACGTGGTAAATGTTGCCTTTCAAGGCCTTAAATATCTGTGGCTTATCAGCTTAGAGCAGAGACTTTACACAGCCCCCTTTCACGCTCTTGGAGACCAAGTTACCAAAGTTTTTTTTTTTTTTTTTTATAAATTAATTGTGGAATGTGTGAAATTAATGGCTTCAGAGAAACAATACGAACGGCTTAGAGCCAATTGCGCGCCGCCAGCCTTTGTCTTTCTAATAATGTAGACGCGATCGCTTTCATTGGCTTTTTTCGGCTCAAAAAAAGCCGCCGAACCACCAAAAAATTTAGAGTCTATTGGGAAAAAGTACAATAATAGAGTTATTTCGAAAATTTGAACTGTTAAACAAATAAAAAACGATAATTTTCGGAATTAAAATATTTAAAGTACAATTCATTGTTTTGTTTAAACAAAAATATAAAAAAATCAAGTCGAAAATTCCGCCATTTTTATTGAATTAAAGCCGCCGTCGCTGCTTTGTAATTACGCAGACGCCGCCGAAAATGTTGGCATGGCTTCTTTCACTGAGTGGCATGTTTCATCCAACTTCTTTCAGTAAAGCCGTAATGACACTCACTTTTTTACGTCATTTTTTTATAAAAAATTGAAAGAGTGAAATAGCTAATGTTAGAAGAAGAGAAATATATAAAATGAAAACAAAAATGCTTTTATATTTGTTTGTTTGTCATTTTCTTTCAATGGCGTATCATTTCATTGCGCAAAAAACGCCAAAAATACAACTTAAAATCGATATATTCGTCAACAAAACTAATGAATTAGCATCACTGTAATATTTGAAGCTTGAAATGTCATTTTTAAGCAGATTTTTTTTTATTACTTACTTTTTGCACTTTTTATCGATAACATGTGTAGAAATTTTTGGACATTTATTTCAAATATAGCTGAACTCTCTGCTATTGGGCGAATTTTATTTTACAGTTTATTAGTACTGTTTTCCAAAATCTTAAAAAGACGTAAAAAAGTGTCATTACGGCTTTAATCACCTACGTCTTATTGAAACCACAACTTCTCCACTTTTAAGCCTAGTACTCTGTTCGAATTTGTGAAAAATGTTGAGCAACATTTATTATTTCACAAGGAAAATTTGACATTTAAAATGTGGTGTCTATCTCGCGATTTGGAAGAATTTTACGATTTTGTTGCTTTTAAGTATACCACATTGTTTTACAAATGTTAACAAAAGCCAGGTGATCAGCTGTTGTTTCAAAAATTCCGCATGAAATAATGCCCATTTGCTTTATTTCACAGCTTTGATAAAATGTTGCCAGAAACATTTCAATGTTTTTCCACAGCAAAAACAGAGTACAACTCCAGCAACATTTTTTCATGACTTTTTCATACGAATTTTTTATGTATGTAGTTTGACAGCATTCCACATGAAAAACTGAACAGAGTACCAGGCTTTAGGGAATTCAAATGTGGTACAAAAAAGACGGTAGTGTAAGGAGCAATACAATGTGCGTCGTCAGATTATAGTATTTACAAAGTTATTCATACAAAAATTATGGCACATCACAGTTAATTTGGTAACACTAAATGAAGCGGCATGAAACGGTATTGCCATGTACATTTGTGATACAAAAGTATAAAAATAGATAGAAAATGGAAAATAAATAAACAGAAGGTAAAATCAAGAATTTATACGTTCAGATTATAAATATTTTTTTATTTCAATTCGTAAACAGAGTTTTAGTATTTTTTTTACATAAGCCGCTTCAATAATTGCCTTGACTACCATAAAAATATTCAAGCCGCAAAGTGAACAGCGGTTGCTATAAAGCTGAATGTATTAATTTCCCTTTATAATAATATATATCACAGCGTCCTCCTTCGCCGGTATTACCACATGGAACGAAATAGCCGGCGAAATAAATTAATTAGAAATTGGCTATGCTAGCTTCAAATTAATTCGCCTAAATAACACAAAAAGCGCTTCAAACACTTAAAAATACTCACAAAGATCAATTGCAGTGTTGCCATAAGCGAAGCTTTAGTATTACAATAAATATCTCTCTTATCTACTCCTATCCCTTTCCAAAGGAAGTAACACGATTAATATAGACATTAGTTGCCTGAGTTTTACTTCTCTTAAAAAAAAAACTTCTTTTTCATTGGTTTTCTGAGCGACAACGAGTAAAAATTGCAAAAGTGAATGTGGAGCACAGTGTTGAAACAATTGTACAGAAAATGCTTTTTCTTGCATTTATCTTTATGCAATGGCTTTTACAGACAGCGAAATTTTGAAAATTTGTCAGGAAATTAGGGAAATTTTTAATATAAAAAGTTTATTTCGCCATAATTTAACTTTTCTCGATTTATAGGAATAACACCAATTATTTTGCTGAATGACATTAACTTCTTATAAATATGATTTTCGACCAAAAGCTTTAAAAAATATCTCTTGACAATGACGCTTGATCAACAGAATCGCATAAAAATTCCACTGAATAATAAACCATTTCCCGCTTAAACTCGTCCTGCCGTTTGCCGCTTTGCGTTGTTCAGATGACAGTATTTATGATAAAATGGCAAAGCTAAACACAAAATTATTAACATCTGTTTAAAATGACGCACATATCAAGTCAATATTGCCAACTTAAAGTTCTATATAACTTAAAAAACACGCTTTACAATAACAAATAAATTATTTTTTAAACAAAACAAAAAACTTTAATTTAGCAAAACAACAACAACTACAGTAAAACACAATTATTTTTCTTCAAATTTTTCATGCTTTTTCTAATATTTTAGATTTAACTGAGGATGACTTACCGCCTCCTCCTATACCACCTCCGCCCCTGCCAAATTCTTTACCATGTCTGATGCCAATAAGGCCTCTACGACCTCCATCTCCCATTTATTTGAGTTATATCTGTAAACAGGAAGTAATCCCCAAACACATGACATCTCCTTGTCTTGTTCTGCTTCTAACTCTACCTCTGCCACATGTTGTGCAAACTGTTCAAAATCTTATAAAAAATTAACGAAAATGTGTTCAACAGTATTAAGAAAATTTGTGCACCAAATCAGTGAAAGGTTCGTTAAATATAAAATCCCACCCCGGTCTATGTCGTGTGTATTAAGTTCCCTGGCATTTACAAATTATTGGCATCAGCGTTTTAATTCTCGACAAATAAAAAGTTGTATGGCAACTTTGTGTTTTAAACTGAGAATTTGTATTCAATGTTGCCAATTTATTTGTTCTTGTGTCAAACGTAATCCTGTGCTAGTTTAAGGTTATAATTTTTTTTGTCTCATAAATCGTTAAAAATCATCCTAGTGTTCATTCACGCAAACATATTTGTCTTCATGATTTTTACAACATCATATCTCAGTTTTTTAATAACGCGAAAACCATTTCCCCAATACAGCGGATTCGCATTAACGGTCAAACCTGAATCGGCACGTCAAACGTATCGTTGTCTTATAAAAAGAAATACAAAATCGCTGGATAGAACTGATATCAACTAAAATGCCATTACTTTTCAACCAAAAAAAAGCAATGACAGTTTTTTTTTTTTGCAACCAACTTTACTACATTAATAGCTGTCAAAATCGGATTTTCCACTTGCAGCGTCAGTCTATTTGTGTTTACTTTTTGATGATTTTGTATCAACATGAGAATATTTGCCAGATAGACTACGCTTGACGCGCTGATTTAGGTTTGTGTGTTAGGGTGATGTAACTAACTCAATTTTTGTTTTCTCTTTTGAAGTGTTTTCGTAGGTCATGGGTCAATGTTTTTTCTTTTTCTCCTTCATTCGTATGTCTATGGGATTAGACATACATTAGTCAAACTTCATAAAAAAACAGTATTAATAATAATGTTTTTTTATATGAAGTTTCACTTATGTTAAGACATGTGAAACCCCGTCTTCATATGCTATCAACATGTCTTAACAAAAGTCAAATTTCATATAAAACAACGACATTAATAATAATGTTTTTTTTTTCATATGAAGTTTGACTTTTGTTAAGACATAATAATGACTAATGGATACGGGGGGTAATGACTAATGGAGACGGTGGTAGCTTGTTGTAGTTTGATAAATGAAGCAGAAATATACTGATTTGGCAACACGTAACATATTGTTGACTATACGTGTGGCCAATTCAGAAGCAAATACATATTTATACAAAATAATAAAATATTTTAGACATGCACATGTATTAACAAAAGTCAGACTTCATATAAAACAAAAAAACATTTTTAATACTGTTTTTTTTTTATATGAAGTTTGACTTTTGTTAAGACATATGAATGACTAAAAGTGGTTTTACACGACATGTATTTGTCATATAACTTGTCACTTTTCCATGTGTAAATTCTTTACACGTCATGTGAAACCTTTTAAACATGTGTACAAAACATATGACATTTTTCATTTAAAACGTGTTCTATATCCAGTAATGCCAACTTGATATTTTGTTATTTTAGGTTTTTTGTGGTACCAAAAGCACTAAAAATATAGCAAAAGCACTAGGTTTGCATCTTTGCATCAGCTGTGGCTAGCAATATAAATATGTTTGGCGGCAAAATTATATATTATAGGTTATGTCATATGTAATTACACATACATATACGTTTGAAAGCAAAAATTATAAACCGTATGTAAAATGGTTAATTTGATAAACACATGAAATTACATATGGGTTATCCAACTGAGAAGTCATATGACAAATACACGTCGTGTAAAACCACTTTACTGTAAACGGGGGTTTATGGAAAAAAGATATTGTTGTTTTAATGTATTGTCTAGACCTGACAAAAAAATTGCTTGGACAAACTTCATATAAAAACCTGGTATTAAAATAATTTTTTATATGAAGTTTGACTTTTGTCTAGACAAATTTTTGTCAAGTGTGGACACCAGGTAACAACTGATGTCTTTGTATCATATTTCATACATAATATATGATACTTTTACTCGGTATGTATTATAAAGGATGATTTTATTTCATCATGCTTTTTAGTCTTTATGTTTTGCCCTATAGTCTCGCGAGTATAGCGCAAAATAGGTGTTGCTGTTTTTAAATTTCCCACAACAATAATTAAATTTTGCAGCTTGTGCTGCTTCTAAAACAGGCCTGTTTTAGATGGTACGTGTTTTGTCGCCACTGGTATATCGCATTTATGTGCGAACCAATATTCAGAGTGCCTCGATAGACTGATTAGTGGTGCGCTAATCTATCTGTCTGGTGGTTGCGGGTTCGATTTTCTCCAAAAACTTTGGGTGTCCTTTGCATAAAATCGAAAAGATGTCTTAAAAAATATGTCAACACAGGATACACGTAACAAAATTGCCCATAACTTTTGGGCATAGTTCGGGTTATACATATATCATTTATAACGCATATGGTTTCGTTCTTCTGCTCTGTAATCCTCGTCTCGCACTTATTAGTATAGACCATAATTTCACGTAGCCTCAGTTAAAGAAGTCCAATGGTATTATATCGCTGGCTATTTGGCCTTATAGTTTAATGAGATAATGCCCCCTGGGAACTTTGTTCCTAATAGGGAGATTGTTTTTTTTTTTTTCTCTGTGGCATCGTTTTGATGAAACCATTGTTGGTTTTAAACAAGTTCATGCCATATAATATGTGACATAAAGGATTACCATGTTACGATAACGTTCACCATAATAGTGTTGCCACGGTAATGGAATGACATGTGGATTTTCAGTACTCCAAATGCTGAAGTTTGGCTTGTTAACGTGCCTCATCGCTCATATTTTTTTTTTAATTGGCATCAGCTGCTTGTTGTTCAAGCATACAATTGGTAAATATATTGACCTGCTGTGAACGGTGTAGGCGTGCAAAATACTTATTTTGTTAAAATTCGCTGAACAATGCTGTAAGAGATATTTAATTGCTGCGGACGACAACGAAGCAAGTTGTTACGAACCAGTGTGCAATTTTCTCTACAGCAGTAATATTTTCGACCGAAGGACCTGAACAAAGACGCAGGGGACTCAGTATCGTTAAATGTCTGTACCAAACGGATAGTTGTTGACTTAGATGGCCGGTTAACCACGTAATGCGCGAAATGCACTTCATAAAATTTCATTGCACTTGCACGAAACGTTTTTGTTTGATGTAATCTCTACAAAAATGCCAGAATTCTAAAACAAACCTTGGAGAGTTTGGGAATATTTTACTTAAAGAATTTACTTACCCTTGAACCACTATCGATTGTTTAATGCACCCTTTTCCTTTTGCGATCTTATTTAACTTCTAAAGCTTAACCTCACTATCAATTAGGAAGACCAGTATTTCGTTACAATAACATCGTTAAGTTTTAAATTCGATGAAACACTTTGATATTTTTTTTGGTTCACTAAGTCGCTGCAGGGATTATGTTTTCATTCTGGTCATCGTGCATATGGCCTAATTTACTTCCGGTATACCGAAGCTGACCAATAATTTTATTGGTCCCTTTTCGATTCTTTTCGCTCCTTAATGACTGCTGGTACCCAATTTAACCTAACTTTAATAGTGTCCCGTGCTGTCACTAGGCTTCACTATGGTCTGTAGTGATTTTAGATTGGCGCCTGCTAACTGTCGTCCATCTAATTTTTCAAAACTCAGGTCGTTTTCTTTGGTTTTAATCTTGCCGAGATGATACTTGAAGCTAACATGACCTTTAGCTAACCTGTGAAAGGTATCCCGATTTTATCCTATCGTGTTTGTGCTCTTCGTGCCGATGTTGTAGTAAACGGACCAGAGAGTTTGATTGAAAACAAACCCACAGGTCCAAAATGCACACAACTTTAATTGACTCCTATTTGGAAAATTACCATCTTTTCGAAGTCACAATGAGCTGGGAGGCCCATTTCAAAGAAAATATCTTTATTAGGAGTATATTTAGAAGAAAGCAATCAGTTTCGACTTTTATTTTTTAATTAAGATTAATTTCACTTCAGAAAGTTCAAGGAAGATCTTGACAGTTTCCTCTATATTTTACCTAGTATTATTCGCTTTTGGGTCGGCACCCCACCCTTCCATCATATTTACATACATAATCTTTAGTTACTCACTTACAATGGTCACCAAAGCACTTTTCAATTTCAAAACTCAACAAACTCCCCCGGTAATCAATGTTGTACATTCAGTCCCATTTTCCTCTTACAACCAACCCATAAACAGGAAAAAAACATTTTGAAAAAAAATACAAAAACCATGATAAACAAACAGAATACAAAAACTTAAATCAATTTTTACAGATTACCCAGATTTACAGAAGGGTATACAATTAATCACAGCAACAACAACAACTCAAACACCAAATGTAACAGCTCCCATAGCGTCGACACACAAAGAAGACGACGAACTGCTGCAACAACAGTTGGGCGCCACAGACAAGAAGAAATCGCGAAAAGAACTGAAATTGCCACTGGGTGTACAGCAGAGCCTACAAAAGCCACCACTGCCAGCAAAACGATTTCAAATGATGATGAACCCAGCTGCAGTAGGGGGGTCAGCAAAACTTTTCCAAAATTCCAAAAAATTACCAAGAAATTTCAAAACATTCGAAGTCATTAAAAACCAACAAAACAAAGAAACTTGCAGTCTTAAAGAGGAACAGCAGCTACAACCACAACAGCAACAACAACAACAACGACGTTCTATGAAAGTTGAGGATAATGGCAATGCAGCAGCAACCAAAACAGCTGACTTACGTCTGCAACGCAAAACTCCCCGAGTTTTAAATAATCCACAATATGCTTGTTTTCTGCAAGAGACAACGCCTTATGTGACAAAACCTATAAAGCGTTCACGTTCTAATGAATTTCAAAAAACTTTTACCACTCTTTCCGTTTCGGCCACAGTTTCACGATCTAATTCCCTGAGAAATTTGGAATATGTCCCAGCCAATCGTGTACATTATGATCACTCTACTGCAATCGGTGCAACTTCTTTGTGTTTTTCACCCGAAGTAAATCTAAATGACCCAATTATTAATCCGTCTAAAAATGAAATGGCTAAAGATCCCAATGCTTTTCAAAATCCACCAACACCACCACCACAAGCTGTTAATATTGCTAAAGAAAAAACCCAAAAATTAAAAGAAACGCTAGAAATTAGCAGATCTAGTAAATGTTTAGTTGAAGAACCTACAGAGCGGACTCAATCTCTTAATAATTTAGTCGTAAATAATGAAAATTCTTTATTTTTGAAAGAAAATCTAACCAGATCAGTTGATAATTTAATAATCTCCGTAGTGCTAGAAGACTGTAAAAATTTCAATAATTTAGCACAGCAATATGTAAAATCTTTAGAAAATTTGGAGTCTGAAACTTTAGAAAATTTAGGTGGAATTAAGAAAGACATTTCTAAGGCTTTAAAAACCAGCGAAAATATAAATAAAATAAAAAATTCCCGGAATGTAGATTTAAACGAAAATTCCCATTTACCGGCATCTCTGGAAAACGTTAAACATATGGCACCCCTTGATAGTGTATGTCCGGCAGCTTTAACTGAAGTTGCCACACAAAATTATTCAAAATTAGACGTTTTTCAGAAAAATTCTGGGAATTTAGCAAAACTACCACAAGAATCTTTTAATTTAAGGGACAGATTTCTAAAAGAAAATTCCCAAACCCAAAGCGAAAATAGTTTGAATTCAAATTGTGCAAAATTATTAAATAATTCTTCAAAAATTAGAGAAAATGTTACACAACTTCCTGAAATTAAAAAAGCAGAATTAATTACTAATAGTTCCCCAGATAACATTAATTCTTCAATACAATCAATTGGGGTAGTAAGTTTAACTGTCAACTCAAAATACATCACAGATTATAGATCAAAAATAACGGAAAATTTACCGCTTAGAGAAATTAAGTCCCTGGAAAATTTAACTTCACCAAAGTTATTGAAATCTCAAGAGAGTTTGCGAGATTCTTTAAGTTTAGCAATAAATAATAAGAATTCGGAGGAATATTCCTCTAAAGAAAATACCAGGGATAAAATAAATATTCAATCAAAATCTCATGAACATTTAGAAGAAGAGAGCGCTTTTACAGCGCCTTTAAAGGGTAACTCAATTTCTAATGACAATTTTTCAGATATTATAGAATATTCTTTATATAAAAATATAAAAGCTATAAATTTGGCTAATCAGAAGACAGAAGAAGCAGTAGCTGAAATTCCCAAATTTCCACAAAATTTAAAAATAACAGATAATTCAGAGATTATAACTATATCAGCTGATAACATTGAAATTCTAGATAAGATTGATAAAGATTTAACAGATAAACGTTCAAAATCTGTTAATGACATAGAATATGCTTTAAATAGTGTTGACAACACTGACACCAACAGAGTTGATAGCCAAGGTTTGGCAGTTTATCTAACAAATGATAGCGAAAATTTGCAAACATCTCAAGTTGAATGTTCAATAAAACCCAACTCTAGTGGATTTAATTTAAAATCCAATTTCAATCAGTCATCAGGCAATGACTTAAAAGAAGCTACTTTAATTGCCTCCGAAAATCTAAACCCTATTTTAAATAAATCTTTGCAAATGTCTAGAGATTCTCTAGATAATTACGAGGATACCGACGAAAACAAAAAGAAAACTTCATTAACAGACCTAGAAGCTGCTGAAATTTTAGAAGACATTGCTATGGGACCATCCTTTTCTATCGATTTTAATAATTTATTAACTTTAAAAAAATCTAAAACCTCTTACAACTTACAAAACCTGGAAAAATCCAGTTCCCTAGAATCACAAGGCGGCAGTGACAACTCATTACAAAGTGATGATGCTAATTTTGTTTCAGCCTACAATACTTTAGAGTCAAAATGTGCGTTAAAGCCTCGACAGGTTCCTATACCATATCTCCCATCGTGTGAAACAAAAACTCCTTCTATAACTCCCAAAAAACCCAAAACTTTACGCATTAAAACGACTGAAAAAATCTTAAATCTCACTAATATGGCCTCACAAAATGTCTCCAGCTATGCAACTTTTCGTAAATCTAGAAATTTCTATAAAAATGCCTCAAAATCTTTTAAAAACTCATTAAGGTTTTACGAGACGTTTAATGAAAAGACTTCACAAACTATGACTGCACAGTCTCCTCTCAAAAGATCGAATAGTTTGATAGAAAACTCCAGGAAAAAGGCTGAATTAAATAGAAGATTATACTCAAAGTCAAGTAAAGTAATGATGAAAGTAAGGGATACAGAAGAATGGGATTCGCCAACTGAAAATTCCTATTCATTTGAATACTTTGATGCTGAGGGTGATGCTAATGGGAATTTGAAAAATTTAGGGAACAATGGTTCAATGGTAAATGAGATAAATAAGGAGAATAGTAAGAGAAGTGTGGCAATAGAGTACAAAGAACCTAAGCCAGCTGTGGCTGATGATAATTTAGTTAAAAACGATATTCTTCTAACCGAAAAATCCATAAACTTAAAACCAAATTCTATGGATTTCTATTTTAATACCAGTCCTCGACCCTTCAAACGCATTTATGAAGCCACTACGATAGTGGATATTGAGAAATCAGAAGATAATAGAGATAATTATCCGGAAAAATTGTGTCAAGATCTTAAAATAACCTCCTTCAATATAAAACCCTTTAAAACAACTCAAAAAATAGCGCTAGATGGTACGAATTTAAGAGAGCAGCCTGGTACTCCTCAATGCTTCTCAACTCCAACTGATTTAGAAGCAAGTAAATCTTTTATATTTTGTAATAATTTAAAATATTCCAAAGATTTTACTAGTTCTTCTGACTCATTGGCTCTCCAACACTTAACATCTCTTAATAGTACTCCACTCTCTACACCAACAGCGTTGGATTTTCCCGCTACACCAGCTGATTTAGAATCAACCATATCTGTAGTACCCTTTTCTAAAAACGCAGCTCCTTTAAAAGATAATTTAAATAATTCCAAAGATTTTACTAATTGTTCTGACAAATTATCTCCTCAACACTCGACAACTTTTAGAAGTATTTCTCCTAAGATAGTAAACGCTACTACTGTTTACACACTTTCTGATCCAACTTTCTGTGATACATCATTTGGCCAGCGAGCAACCAGTTTTTCCACATTTAAAAATAAACCTGTTTCGAATAATCATTTTAAAAAGTCCGGCAGCTTTAATACATATTCCAAAAATGTTTCCCGAAAAGTGGAAACATTTAATAAAAAAGCAAAACAAGCAACGAGTAATTATTCTCCAAAAAAATATAATAATGCTAAGAATTCTTCTAAGAAAGCTTGTCAAAATAATAATGATTTTAACAAATTTAATAATAATTCGGCAAAATTTCCTAATAATTCAGAAATTTTTGGGAAAAAATCTTGCCCCCCCACTGGGGAAACTTGCCAAACTGCAGAGGCATTAAAATTAATTACCAACTCTCCTACAACCGAAAAATCTAATCCCAAAGTAGAAACTTTCAAAAGAAAAATTAATTCTACTGAATTTTCTTTTAACTTGATCAAATTTTCTTCAAATTCCCCCAAGTTTGCTGATAATTCTCCTGTCCGTACTTCTAAAAAAATTGAAGATTTAAATGGGAATTCTGATACTGCTTCTGTTTCAAATGTCTTGAGTAATACAAACTTTTTCAAACGACCGTCTGCTTTAGCTGAGAATTACAGCACTAGAAGTTTCCCTTGCACCACGTTTTCTTCGAATTCCTTAAAAATGCCTAAATTTGATAATAAACATAATAATATTAATGGCACACCACCTACAACAACAATATGCACACCAACAACAAATACACTTACCAATAAAGACTTTAACAAAACTACTACTATTTCTACTACTACTAATTTTCCAACTAAGGTGGTGGCAATAAAAAATGCAAAACCTTCAAATATTTTTTATACAAATTCTTCTTGTTCTTCTCCTTTACGTACTACCACAAATAAATCTTTTACTACAGCAAAATATCACCAAAAAGCCACAACTATTGCAACAGCAACAAAAACAACAACGACGACGACTTTTAATCCAGCTTCACCTTTAAAAAATACAGCAACAACAATTCCTCCAAAAGTTTTACCACGACGTTTGTTTGTTAATGCACCCAAAATAGCAACAACTACAATGACTTCTACAATAACTACTACAACTACTTGTTATAACATTACTTCCTCCACTACTTCTTCCACTTGTTTTAAAGCTTCTCCTGCTACTACTACTACTACTTGTAATTCTGCCAATAATAATGTTCCACCACTACGTAGACGTATACCTGGCAATACGCTGTATTATGTTTGAATCTCTACTATTTTACATCCCATCTTCCCGTCTTTCTCTTAAGTATGTGTGTCTGTATAAGTGTTTTTGTATAGGTTATGTACCACCACCACTTCTACTACTACTACTACTACTACTATCACCTACTACTCTACTCCACTTTTACTATGTATGTATTAAATTTATGTTTTTTTAAGGAATTTATTATTTAATTTACATATATTTGTAATATTTTAGTAATACCTATTTATTTATGGGTTTTTAGCTTATTACAGTTACGGTGTTGGTGTAGTATGTAGCTAAAATATAAAAGAGTATGCTAATTTATTTAATATTAAATCCCTAAAAGTATGCTAAATAAATAATATGATTTTACACATCATATTAGAAAAAAGTTGTATAAGAATTAATGTTTAAAAAAACTGTTTCATTCTTTAAAAGATTAAAAGATTAATAATAAAGATCAGGGATCGCAAATAATGATTATCCATCACATTTTAAAAGAAAAAAATCATTATGTTAGGATTATGCTACATGTACAAGGAGTACACCATTGCAATCGTCTTTAAGGGGACTGTCCGTTCCGCCAATGATTTTTATTTTTTAAGTTTTATTGAAAAAAATCAAAAATAAAAATTATTTTTCGAGTTCTATTTTTTCCTCAGACATCAATGATTGCTTATTGAGTTTTATTTTTCGCTTGGAAAATAAAAATTATTCTTCGAGTTTTATTTTCTGCTCAGAGAATAAAAATTATTGCCTGAGTTTTATTCTTTGCTCGCCATTTAATGATTGATGTTTAAGTTTTATTATCTGATTGAAGAATAAAAATTACTTTCTGACTTTTATATTTCGCTTGGAAAATAAAAATTATTTTTTGAGTTTTATTTTTTACTTAAAAATAAAAATTATTTCTTTCTTTTGTTAATTTGGACATATGTAAGTATATAAATAGTACTTTTTGGAACTTTTTAACTAAAAAACATAGAAATTAGTTTAGTTGGCATTCTTTTGATATAGTAAAAGTATCAAACTAGTGTTTGGCACTTTTTCTTCATTTTAATATTTGGGGGATAAAAGTGTACTTTGGTACTTTTTTGGAACTTTTTTACTGAAACACATAGAAATAATATTAGTATCGTTATTTGAGATAAGGTTTCAGTGAGAAATGTGTTTCAGTAAAAAAGTTCCAAAAAGTACTATTTATATACTTCATATGTCCAAATTAACAAAAGAAAGAAATAATTTTTATTTTTAAGTAAAAAATAAAACTCAAGAAATAATTTTTATTTTCTAAGCGAAATATAAAACTTGGAAATTAATCCTTATTTTCTAAATGAAATATAAAAGTCAGAAAGTCATTTTTATTCTTCAATCGGAAAATAAAACTTAGAGAGTAATTTTTATTCTTCAATCAGAAAATAAAACTTAAACATCAATCATTAAATGGCGAGCAAAGAATACAAATCAGACAATAATTTTTATTCTCTGAGCAGAAAATAAAACTTAATACTTAATCGTTATGTTCTAAGCATGAAATAAAGCTCAGAGAATAATTTTTATTATTTGAGTACAAAATAAAAATCAAGAAATAATCATTAAAACCCAATTTTTAAAATAAAACTCATAATCATTACAATCTCTGCTAAAGATACAAATTTCATAATTATTTAATTCATCTGGCAGCCTTGTTATAGTTGTTTAAGGGTGTTTTAGACGGTGCTATTCTATCCCCCCATCTACATTAGACATAAAATTAATAATATTAACAGTAATAGGCTTCTTACACTTAAGTACATTTTGTGGAAACACATGGAAGATGTTGAAAAACAGAAATACTTATTATATATAAAATTTTTGCGAATTTAAATATTAATTATTTAATATTATGCTAATTACCCATACGTTTTATAATAAAAATGCAATTTATTTGTTGGGGGAAAAGAGATGGTTCCTATACGTATTTTACTGGTTGCTCCGGCCCGATCATCAGGAAACCTTTTTCACACTTGCAACATCTAACATCTACCATCATTATCGTGTCAAAAAAATAAACTTGATGCAGAATAACTATTAAAATTTATTTATTAAATTAAATCATGATTATGATTGCCAAAAATATATTTCAAATATATATATACAGTGGCTGACAGCTTATTTTATGCAGTAGTTTTTTTCTTCTTTTCAATGCTCTATAAAAACAAAACTAGCAGGAATCTAAACAAGAATTAGGCATCATTTAATAGAAAATATTCTGGTTTAAATAAAAAAATATCATTTATTGCAAAAATCTTTGTTTAATAATTTTAAAACTAAAAAAACAAAAAATACTACAAATTTTCATGTCACAGCTTATTTTATACAGGCACTTATGATTTTGCATATATCGAGCTTAGGAACGGTAATTAAATTATTTAATATTTCGTGTGGTACCCTTTATTGTCTATGACAGATTTGAGGCGGTTTGGCATAGACGCAACCAGTTTTTGTGTAACACTGGGCAAAATATTCTCCCACTCCGTCTTCAGCGCTTCCTTCAAATCACTTTTGTTTGAAATTTTGTGTTTCCTTATGTTAATTTCTAATATTGACCAAAAATTTTCTATAACGTTAAGGTCGAGCGACTGTGGTGGAGGTTTCATTAAATGTGGACAGTTATATATTAACCAAGTTTGGACAATACCTGATTTGTGCTTTGGGTCGTTATCCTGGTAATATCTAAAATTTGACTTTATACCCATTTTCTCTGCACTCTCCAAAAAATTATCCTTTACGACCTCAATGTACCTACATTTGTCCATTGTTGTTTCAATAAATGTTAAATTTCCATTACCAGCTGTCGACATACAGGTCCAAACCATAACACTGCCACCACCATGTATCACTGTAGCTTTTAGGTTTTCTTTTTTTAGCTCCGTATTTGGTTTCCGCCATACATAAGATATGCCATCTGAACCGAATATGTTAAATTTTGATTCGTCGGCAAAGATAACCGAATTCCAAAATTCTGAATCCTTGGTAGAATGTTCTTTGGCGAAATTTAATCTGCAAAGTCTGTTTTTCGGGTTAATAAAAGGTTTCTTACGTGTGACTCGGCCATGAAAATCATATTGGCGCAATACACGGTGAACAGTTTCGACGCAACATTGCTTTCCCAGGCCAGCTTCAACTTCGGCAGTCAGTTTTGGAGCTGAAACCTTTGGATTCGCCTTTATATTTCTTAAAATATATTGCTCGTCGTGTTCAGTGAAAATTTTATTTGGTGCATTTCTGCCTTTGTTGTGAACCCTATTTTCATGCATAAAGCGCTCGATGATTTTTTGCACTGTGGAAGCATTTATGTTAACTATTTCTGCTATTTTTTGTGGTGAGTAACCGTTTTTGAAAAGATTTAAGACCAATTCCCGTTGTTTTATCGTTGTGCGTGGACCCATTTGAATTTTTTAAAACTGACACTTCAAGTAAAAAAATTAGACTGAATATTCAACGCCAGACATTGCCAAAAGTAGTATACAGAAAAATTCAAAAACAATAACCCTCCATTGAGGTACCGTTACAGTCACAAATGGCTGCATAATTTAAGCTGTGTGATGGAAAAATAGGGTATTTTTTGTTTTAATACCTTTTGAGTATTTAAATGCAGATTTTTGCAGTGAATGATTTTTGATTGATATTTTCCCCTTCAAATTGTGCAAAACTTTTTTTTAATGTATTGCTAGTTTCGTTTTTATAGAGATTTTAAATGAAAAAAATTCACTGCATAAAATAAGCTGTGAGCCACTGTATATTTATACAAAAAATTAAATTTTTTTAGAAAATTAAATGTCATATTGTTATTGACAACGCAATAATAATCGAAATATGTTACATGGAACAAAATCATATAGGAGCATTTTTTAAAGATGTTTAAATATTTTGAGCACTAAGCCCTATACAATTCCTATGAAAAGATGTTAACATCTTTGAGAATTTATGTTAGATGTTGGTAATTGTGAAATACTATTACCTCTTGTTAATGTTAAGTGTAGACTGCACATTTTAATGTTTTTTTCACGTCTTGACATGGTTATTAAAGCATTTATTGTAAAATTTTGTCATTTTATAATGGCAATGGCATTTTTGTATGAAAGTTTTATATTAAAACAGCCATCGGTTACTCAACCGTACTAACAACACTATCTGCTTTGCAATAAGCATTCGAACAATGTTGATAGATAACAGAAAATTATGGTCAATCAGAACATTAACATAAACTCGAATTCGCCGCCTACAACATCATGAACAAATTAATGTCGTTTCTCTGCCGACGTTAACCCTCGTCTACTAAGAAAACTATTTTTTAATACTGTTTTTTGTTTATGTGCAGTTTGACTTTTGTTAAGACATGTTGATGACTAATGTAGACAGGAGGTTATGTTTTTGTCTTGTTCGACAAAATCGATGTCTAATGAAGACGGTAAAGTAGAAGCTTTCAATCTAAAGGCCCAACTATAATATGCATAAGCTGCCTTAAGCTAATGTCAAAAAATGAACGAAAAGTCTGTCAAATGCTTAAGTAACTTATTGAAGACTTTTAGGTGGCTACAATGTACTTACATGAATCTAAAAACTATGATGACACAGTTGCACATTTATTTTATTCGTACTTTTGCAAAATAATAATTGTTTTTTGAATAAATGAAATTTGTTAACTAAAAGGTGTTAAATAAATATATTTTATATACCTAATACCATTCATATACAAATTAATAATTATTTTTAATAGTTTTAAGAAAATTCCGAAAGAAAAATTTAACATTTTTTGCTGTTTGTGTAATTTTGGCCAAAAGTACAAAAAAAATACAGCGGTGTGCATCACTCAACTCATAAAGTATAAAATGCTCTTTCTTTTTAATTTCGATTATTATACAACGCCTCCCTTTTTTCTTATAGAAACTTCTTTTTTTAAACATTTTATATTAAATTTATATATAATTTGTTCACTTTCATTCTCCATTGCAATTTTTTACGAATATACATTCATTAGTAAAACATAAAGCACAAACAGCTGTTTCCGTACGGAATGTGCGATCGGTTTCGGACTTTGCTTAAGCAAATGACATTTGACGAAACTCAACGAAAAGTGTTGTTAAGTACATTGTAGTTTGCCACATATGATTTATATGTAATTGCACAGTTGCTTAAGTTGGCTTAAGCTAGCTTATGCATATTATACTTGAGCCTTAAGCATAGTCCCCTTTCACAATAGACCGAAACAGAGCAGACAAACGAGATTTGTAGGCAAGGGGTTGAAGAGGTACAGTGTGTATTTCATGACTATCGTACTGGACATTTTTTCGTTTCTCTTTTCTGCTTTTCGCTTTTTCCGCTGCTTCACATTATATTTCTCAAGTCGACGTCTACTTGCTTAAAATTTTTTCAACAAAGTATATGTACCACAGATTTTCAAACACACACACACACATGTAAAGTAAATAAATCCGAAAGTAGAATGTGCAAAAAACTGTCTGTCTTGTTTATGTCCAATTGTGAAAGCATTAAGACAGAACAAAAGAGAATTCAAAAAATGTCTGCCCTGTTTCTGTCTATTGTAAAAGCAGGGTCTTAGGGTTGAGTTTCTGTCAACAAGCCAGTTTAAATATCAGTGATGCCAAGTAAACACACAGTTTACTATATTTAGCTGGTTTTTGGGTTATTTTGACGAGTTAAGACGTTTTTGGCATTAGTTATATAAATGTACGCCGGATCTAACCAGACGTGATAGTTTTTTGAAAAATATAAAAAAATTAAGAGACTCATACGACTGTCAATTTTTCGAACATAGTTGCATTACTTATTATGTTTAGACCATACCATTTGTGCATAAGAATATGTACATATTTATTGATCTTCGTTGGTGTAGAAGCAAAATGTAACATGACTTAAGATTTGTGTGAAATATAAGAAATCGTAAAACTTCTGTAATCATGTAAATCGCCGCTTTTAAGCAATAAAATTTATAACGAAAAATTTTAATTTGTAAAAGCAAAACAAAAATTTTTATTTTTGTTTAAGTTTTAAATGCTTTTTCTTTTTTTTTTTTTTTTGTTGCCAAATACTCCGAGGCGCATCAAGATCGTGTGCTACAGATTTTAAAAAAGTGTTGGATAAACCTTTTATAAATTGATGAATAATTTTTTTTTTATTTATTAAAACTTATCAATATTTTCTGAAATATTAAGAAAGTTTTATAAAATTTATTCGCATAATTTATCTATCTTTTAGAAATAATTTTTAATTAAATTAAAAATAAAAATAAATAAATAATTCAATAAAAATTTTTTATTGATTTTTATAATTTTGAATATTTTTTGGGTAAAAAAATATTTTAAGATGATAACGAACCTTTAGTTTTTTTTTTCTCCGCATAAGAACAACAGCATTACCTTATATATACTATCTGTGTATTTACATATGTATATGTATGTTACATATTTATTGATCTTAGTTGTTTTGCTAAGTTAAAAAAAAGAAATCGAAAAAGTTGGCTAAAATTTTTATTTTAATAAAAAAAAAAATAATTTTAGTAGAAAATTAAGTATGAATTTCAACAACGATTTTACTAATTTAGTAAAATCTCTGTTTATATTTATCTCAGAAACAATTCATATTCAATTGGCACATTAGTTTAATACAGGGTGGTGCTTTAAGCGTTTGGTTTTTAAATAAGAAAATATAGGCGAAATTCCTTATCAAAAAAAAATATATTCTCAAGACATCAGATCGTATCATGTAAATAGCCAATTTTTATAGACGTTTGGTACTATAAGTGAGCGCGCAAAAGTAAATTCAATAGGAGAGCCATTTAAAATGTAACCATTTTATATCCACCGGGCCAGTAATCGCCTGAATTTTAGTTATAAAAAGTACATTTGTGTAAAAAACAGCCGGAAATTCAAGTTTCGTTTGGTAGGACGCATCTAAAAAGAAATTTTTCTTTCAGTTGAAGGAAAAAAGTATATATAAAAAGTATGTATATAAAAGTATATAGTCTATAATTCCTTGCACTTTTCTTGTTACCCTCCGTTTCCATTAGACATTAACATGTCTTAACAAAAGTCAAACTTCATATAAAAAAAAACATTATTTGTAATACTGGTTTTTTATATGAAGTTTGACTTATGTTAAAAACAAAACTAATGTAGACGGGGGTTAAGCTGCGTACTAACAAACGGAAAGTTGTCTAGTATTTTTTAAACCTGAATTTGGGGCTGTTTTTTTACACATTTTCTTATGGCAATCTGAAATTCAGGCTAGCTGCGTACCTACTGGCCTTTTCGAGTGTAAATGCTGTTAACACACCTGTTATGACTCCGAAATGACTGATAATGAGCGATTTTTAATTTTGTTTCGGTACTCAATTGCACACTTAAAAACTCACAAAAACACTTTAGGGGGTCCATTAAATTCCATTAAATTTTTAACTAAATTTTATCCCAATTAAATTTTATCCCGATTTATATGCAGAAAAACCAAATTTTCGACACGAATTCGGTTTCAGCTGATTCCGGTACCACTTCCATTCGGTTCTCCAGTAAATTTTACCCCATTTAAAAAAAAATCATTCAACCTAACAAAGTCGAATCCATAACAGGTGATTGAAGAGGCGAAAAACGACCATCATATGTATTATTTTGACAACAAAAGGCGGCGAAAATGACAGAATTCACCCTTCAATCACATAGTTTTAATTCGCCTTGAACCTACCCAAGGCACATTCACAACAGCCAAACTCGCGGCGAAAATAAGTACAACTCTGCAATAAAAATACGTACATTTTGATTTTGTAAAAATAATTTTCGGATTAGTTTTTCATGTTCCAATTTATTTTGAGTTACAAGTACGGCACAACATAATGTAAATGAAAGAAGGAAAAACACTCTTAAGCTAAAATTAGTCACCTGCACTGTCACGATTATATGTTAATGAATTTTCCTTGAACCTACCTTAGAAGGCTACCTTAGGGGCCTTAGCGGTCCCTTTTCCAAATACTTATTCTCGCAAATTTAAACCCGCTCGGTTGAAATGCTGACAGTATCAGTTACCTCACGCACTTTTATTCTCCGATTGCCCAATATTATTTCATAGATTTTATCCACTATTTTTGAGGTGAAGTTATCTTTTGGGCGGCGACCTGAACGTTTGACGCCATTTTAGCTGGTACGACCACAATTGAACTCAGTGCAGAGTCCGCACAGTATTTTAACAAAGTTTTTTTCATTAAAAATTAATTTGCTAGTAAACCCCCAAAACAAAAGTCTAACTTCATATAAAAAAAACAGTATTAATAATAAGGTTTTTGTATATGAAGTTTGACTTTTGTTAAGACATGTTCATGACTAAACCTCCATTTCCATTTGCTATCAGGATGTCTTAACAAAAGTCAAACTTCATATATAAAAAAAACAGTATTAAAAATAATGTTTTTTTTATATGAAGTTTGACTTTTGTTAAGACATGTTAATGTCTAATGGAGACGGGGGATAATAGAGACTGTCAAATCTGACCATATCTACACTAAAAATACCAAACAGTAACAGGCTTACTCACCCTCTATTAAAAACTTAAAATTTTGTTAGTTTTCTTTGGATTTTATTTTTTAAACTTTCATGTAAAAAAATTAAAAAACAATGTATGTACTTTATGTGTTTGTCCCCATTGTCTTTATATTATACTCGTAAGACCGATTTTTAACAAACAATTAATTGTTGCTTTAAAATTAATTTGTCTTAATTTTTATTTTCTTTTTTATTCTTGATTTTATTCCAGATGTTATTTAAACATCCAACTCCACAACCAAAATAAATGAAAAATTCGAAACATAATTTTGTTCAATTGTTATAAGAAAATATGAAAACGATGCTAGTGTGCCTAAAGCAAAATCATTTCTCCCTCCCCTCATACAAGAGAAAAATAAAACAAGCAAAAAAATTTAAATGCCAAATTAAAATACACAAATCTATAAAATAAACTTACAATATAAACATTTTATTAGAAAACCATTTTTAAACCTGGCCGCCAAAAGTAGTTTAACACTACAGCTCTTTTGTACTGCTCTTTATAAAAAAAAAAAAAAAATTGGTGATACCAGAGTGTTTTTTAACGAATCATTATAATTTTTGTAAAATAATCTTAGATCTAAAAAAAAATATTTGCTCAATTCAATTCCTTTCTTTTTTTTTTGTAATTTATTTATTTATATACTTGTATTTATCCATATGAAATTAATTTATAAGTTTTTGTTTAACAAGAAAAAAAATTAAAAACAACAACTTAATTGATGTAGATCCTTTTTAAAATATAACATTCATAAAAATAAATCCAAAAATACATAATCCATATTTAAGGTAACTAACATTAATGTTTTTTCATATTTATTTTCATATAAATGTTTTATTATTTTCTAAACTTGTTTGTATTTATTTATTATTTACACAAAAAATATACATACCAATAAATTATTAAATTTTAATTTATTTGAAGAAAAAAAAAATGTCTGAAAAAAAAAGCAAAAAAGTGTTTGAAAGATGAAAATAAAACATTAAATTTACATTTGATTGAAGTAAATTAAACATCTTGCCATTTTGGTGCCCTAAAACCATGTGGCAACTTCGCAGTTAACCGTAAACAGCAGTCCACTCGAAAGAAAATACGACATTTTTTAATTTTAAATTATTTTTAAAACAATTACTTAGTTATTCTCTCCTTTAGAGAATAACTACACCTCTTTACTCTTGTTAGGCTTCATTTTCCGTTACCCCCCGTCTACATCAGACATAAAATGATAAATACTAACATCATGTTAGTGGTAAGTGTAGACTGCCCATGTTAGTCTATTTTCCACGTCTTAACATGGTTGTTAAAACACTTGGTAAAAAAAAAGCACTACAATGATTTTTTTGTTTAACAGTATTATTTTTTAAAAACAGTGCTGCACAACCGTACTAATAATCTCTACTTTGCCATAAGCATTCAAACAACATTGATGGAAAACAGAAAATTATGGTGAATCAGAACATGAACATAAACTCGAATTTGCCATCTATAACAACATGAGCAATGCTCTGTTGACTTTATGTTTTGTTCAAATTTATGGCTAGTGGAAACGGGGTATTAAGTAGCTCTGAGTAGATAAACAACGCACGGGCGACATTGTCATTATTTTTTAAGGTTAATCAGGCCGTCCTTGTTTCGAGGCCTTTCAGTGGGTTGCGTCTCACAGTCCCATTGACTAATTGGCTTTCTCGTATAGCTGTACTTCTATAGAGTTTTGTTATCGTTTTTAACCTTAGAAATTTTAAATCAAAAAGTGGGGTTTTTTGTGGATGTTCTTAAAAAACTGAGACGTACATTAGTGAAGCACCATAAAAAAAAACTCAAGTTATTTCAAACAAGCTGAATTTCGGAAATTCTATTTTGTATACAAAGGTATAGGTCGCGTTTCAGATCCTGGAGGAGGCGAAAATTGACATTTTAAATAATAATTTGGATTCCATGACTCTTTGGTTACGTATCGTGATGAATATCAAATTTATATCATGATGAAAATTCATCTCGTGTAGACTTTATTTATTAGCATTATATCAGCGTTATGATATAATCATCAGAGCTTTTTTTTATTGCAAAAAAGGGAACAAGCGAAAAAAGACAATTTTTAATTTCTTTCACATTCAAGTTTTTAAATAATAAGCAATTAATATTGTGTGGCAAGAATAAAAGTACATTTTTAGTTTCTTTTACTAATTTTAATGATATATTTAAGGTTAAGATCATAACTTAACCTCGCGGCGAAATAATAAAAATGCAATAACTTCTTCCCATATGTATTGATATTGATACAAATTTGACAGTTACCCTGCCGACATTATATTACAAGTTACGATGAAAATTCATCACGTGTGGACATCGGGCAAGAAACCAGAAAAAGGGAAATTACGCCATTGGCCATTCCTTTCTATTACAATCGGCTGAGTTTGATGGAAAGCTATAGCTGCCTACAAAAGAGGATCGATATTTCTGAAATATTTGGTACTAGCGGTACGGTTAAATAGTTTTAATAAATTGTAAGAATTTAAAGAGGGCGTGGCCCTTCCCATTTATCATTATATTACTATTATATTACTGTAATATTTAGTATCTTAAAATATTGTACATGCAACTCCCTCATTTCAAATGTGCATGGTAGCCCCCAAACAAAGTGAAAAATTATTATCGTGTTCCTGCGTAGAACTGTAATAGGTAGGATCTTGAAAATGTGAACCACCAATCCCCTTTTCAATAGTCTAGAAAAAACTTGTTGGATTAGAACAGTGGGCGTAGTACCCCTCATACAAAGTGAAAATTTATCATCGTGTGCCTGCAGAGAACTATAATAGGTTAAATCTTAAAAATATGCACAAGAATTAGTATTCAAAGTTGGGCGAAATGCAGACTGAATTGGAACACTGAACATGGTACCCCCATGCTCGTTAAACTGCGAAGTAACGTGTTGGGATTTCGTACAAATATTTCCTTCATTAATGTGGATAAATAAGTGGTTGGGTTGGAACAGTGGGTGTGGTATACCTGCCATACAAAGCTAAAATCGATTATTGTAAGCTCTTGATATTTTGCACAAGTAACCCTCATTTTATAATGCATAGACTAGCAAACTTGAAAATCTGCGTTTTCGCGTTATTTACAAGTGTTTATTTTCCTACGAACAGGGTAGCGAAGCGTTAGTATTATGATAAACATCAAACTCCATATAGAAAAAAGCATATTTTCAATACTGGATTTTTTATGTGAAATTTGACGTTTATGTGATGAGATTAATGTTTAAAAAAACTCATTATATTTTAAGTGTGGCAACTTTGAATATACAAATACGATTACAGTTACTGTTAAAGGGCTTTTCACACTATAATACAAGTATTAATACTTTTGAGGAAAATGCAACCCTGACATGATGAGTTGTTATTGTTTTTTTGAAAAATTTCAAACGGCGATTAGTTCAGAGTTGCATTTTATTCAAAAGTATTAATACTTGTATTATACTGTGAAATGACCTTAAGTGTTACCATTTAGTTAAAATCAATGTGTCTTGCAAAAACAATTTCCTTTAATTTGTTATTAAAATATTTATAATCTTCTTTCAAATCTTTTTTGTATTTTTTTAATTCTTTGTTTTTAATTTTAAATACTTCCTAACTTTATATAATTTTAATAATATAATGCACTGTTTTATGTTTGAAAAACAACAACAACAACCTCAAAACGCTTTTTATTTCCTTTATACCTACATATTATTTGAAAAAGTATTTAGTTTGTAATGTCCTAGAAAAATTCTTTCTATCAAATATCAAATGCTAAATTTCACCAAACATATTTTTCTAGGTTCAGCACCACTTGGTTTCTACACGCCTCTAAAAGCACCCATTGATAGACTCTTTCAATTGGGCGTAACACGAGCACCCTCACTACTAAGCAATGATTCACCCACACCAGAAACAACAGCAAATGGTAGACTTTTTAATAGTGTTGGCGATGGCGATGATTTTGGTGATGGTAATAGCGGCAGTATTGTAGGCATTTCAGGTGGTCTAATAAATAATGATGATGAGTACATTGATGAATCGAACAAACGGCGAACTAATAATGATAATAAAACTTACGATGAACCAGAAAGTTTGCAATATATAAAACCAGCTGAAGATGATCTCAATATGGCCTACAGTGAAGGAACACAGAAAACCGATTTATTGTACTAAAGCAAAAGTGAGAGGAGAAAGTTAATTGGAACTTATTATTGTGATTCTCTTTACTACAATACATTATTACAATAGAATAGAAAACCAGGCGCCGGTGAGCGTGGCTACTTTTTTTTGTAAGTGTTTATCCTAGAAGTAATTTAAAGAAAAAATTATTCATTAAGAAAGTAATTCAGCTTAAAAGTAACTTTTTCTAGAGACTTTTTAATCAGCTTTTGCTATGAAAAGGGATTTTGAAGACTTTTTATAATTAATAAAAATATGATATTTTTATTTCTAAGCGAGTTAAAAGAAAAATCATGATAAGTGTTTGTTGACAGCAAAAGAAGTCTTTTTTAAATATTTTTTTATATACATATACAAAAAAAAACAATATATTTAATTTGTTTTTAAAAGTAAAATCATAAATTAATAGAAATCCCTTGAAATTTTGCTTGCAAGTTAAACGAAAAATTAAAACTTTGTAGTCTCTGGAAAAGCTGTCAAAAAGAACGCGTGCAATGTTTAAAATTTGCCAATTTAAAACTAGTTCTTCAGCTTGCACAATTGGTTTAGCACCAGATGTCATGGAACCAGATGGTTGTTTAATAAATTCTTATTTGAAAAATTTCTAACAGGAAATTATGATAGTCATCCAGTTTTATACAGGGTGGACTGCAGCTTATCATAACCCCCGTCTACATTGGATATCAATTTGTCTTAGCATAAGTCAAACTTCATATAAAAAACATTATTTTTAATACTGTTTTTTATATGAAGTTTGACTTTTATCAAGACAAATTTGTATCAGGTATAGACACTAGGTTAAGTAACATTGGGGTTGCCATGCGCAACAGAAATAATTATGTACTTAACTATCACTATCCAACAAAATCGAATGATTTAATCACAAAAACATCTGACAGGATATTGTCCTACTCTAAAATCCTTTCAAAATGGCGCTGTAGGTGATAACACACTTTTATACAAAAATAAGAGTTTACAACTCTGCTCTTATGGCGAAAAATATTTTATAATTTTTTTTTAAAGTTTATTAAATCGTACAGACTTGTCAAAAAGTCTATCACAGACATACACTTCTAATCCATGATAGTACATCTTAACTGTCAAATTTCTATTTCCAACACCATAATTTCACGTGTGTATCACATAAACATTTATTTGTCCATACATTTCGAAATAATTACTCAAAAAATAAATGTTAAACATAAACTGTCAAATTTATATGTGATTCTTTGGCATTTGTTGTGTATGCGAATTTATTAAAAAAAAAATCTTGTGGCTGTGTAAATGAAAGACATTAACACTAACATCATGCGTAGACTGTCCATTTAATGATTTTTCCATGTCTTAACATGGTTGTTAAAACATTTGTTATAAAAGCTTTTTTTATAACATGACAATGGCGTGTTAGTTTTACAGTTTTATTTTACAACAGCGCCATCTGTTACTCAACCTTACTAATACTTTATGCTTTGCTATAAGCATGCAAACAACATTAATGGAAAACAGATAATTATGGTATATTATCATAACACATATTCGCCACCTATAACAACATTAAAAAATTAATACCGTTGCTCTGCCAGCGTTATGTTTATATCTTGTTCAAATCGATGCTAGTGAATTATGTTTGGAAATAAATATTGCGCATGGAGAAATGACCTAATGGACAACGTTTCTGATTAAATCTAGCACACCCTGTGTATAACAAAATGACTACAATACTTTCATGTTAGATGTGTTTTATCACATAAGCCCCGTTTACATTAGACATCATCACATGTCTTAACAAACTGAAACTTCATATTAAAAAAGAACTGTATTACAAATAATGTTTTTAATGGCTAATGTAGACGGGAAATTAGGGAAAAGTACGCACCATGCATTATGTTCTATATGTGACAGCGGATATAACAAGCGACCTAATGCTAAAAAATTTCACCCCCTTTAAAACGGTTCTGTACTCGACTTATGCTATATAAAATGATCCAGGAAATCCATCTAGCAAGTGTGCAACTAAGAACTAGTTCTTGGATATTTTTCAAAGCAATAAATAGTTGCAGTGTTTGTGAAGCCACTAGTTTTTAGATTATTTCTAAAGAAACTATAGAAGTTCTAGTGCTACTGAACATGTTCTTGAAAGTTTTCCGGGGCTATTATCTCGATATATGTATGTATGTCAATGTCATATATTTTTGTGGTAATTGTAATAAATTGTTTCATGTTATAATATTTTTTGTTTTAGTTTTAATATTTTTTTTTTTTTTTTTAATTTCAAACATTTTTAACAGATAAAATTCTTTATGCATAATTAAGAAATATTAATATATATAAATAATAAAATTAAAAATAAAAGTTATACCAATATAATTTTAAATAATTTTATAGTATTTTCTATTAATAAGAAACATTTGTATTTAAAAAAAAAAACTTATATATTTTAAATAAAAATTAAAAGAACACATCATACAGAATTTGAACAAAAATAATTTGATAATTTATTTTTGTTTAAAAAATTTCTGCTGTGTTTTAAATCATTTGAATATGTTTTTTTTTAATATTAAACAATTTTATACTTTTTAAGACTTATTTATTAATATAATAATATTAATCTAAAAAAAAATTAAATACCATATTAATTAACTTTTTATTAAGCGTAATGAGAAAATAAACCGATAATCTTATATAAAATATACTCGTATGATGTTAAAAAATAATAAACAAAAAATAAATAAATATTCAAATTACGACAATGCATTTATTTTAAACAGAAACTAAAAGAATTAAAAAGTATTTAAAACTTGCTAAAGATCTTAAATATAAACGTTTTTTTATATTAAAAAAGGGATTTTGAATCTTGGCTCTTTAAGTTCTAGTGTTCTAAATAGTCTAAAAATTCTTAATCCCAAGTTATAGAAATTATTGCTCTTTTTCAGGTTCACACATAAAGAGTTTACACCTATTTTGCATTTTTACATAAAAAATAACAAAAAGTGGATTAAAGTACATTTTTAACCGACTTAAAAAAAGAAGGAGGTTATCAATTCGTCTGAATGTTACTTTTTTATGTTTGTGCCCGCAGAACTCATTCATTTCTGAACCGATTTTAAAAATTTTTTCTTTATTAGAAAGGAAATGCTTACAGATTGGTCCCATTTAAAAATAAATTCAGAATTTTGAAAATTAAAGGGTGTCCCCATACAACATACGTGTTTTTTACGTGTATTATGAAACGTAAAGGGCACCCTTTTAAAATTTTAAAAAACTGCTTATTACTATAGCTGCCAATAACAGAAATTAATAAAAAAAATAAACTTAAAAATTAAAGGGTGTCCCCATATGTGACGTCAATTTAAATATATGAACCATTGTAGACAATCACTTGAAAATTGGACAGAATGTCCAATATTTATAATCAGAAATTAAATATTTAAAATTAGTAGTTAAAGGGTGTCCCAATAGTTGATGTAATTAGATGTATATTGCAAAACTTTTGAACCGTAACAGAGAGACGGTTGAAATTTACAAAGAACCTGTAATTCTAAGTCCTTTATAACATAAACCTTATAACAAGTATATAATTTAAATTTGGAAACTAAAGGGTGTCCCATAATTGATATAATTTTACCTATCTAGCCCTATCTTTTGAACCGTTATAGACAACCACTTGTAAATTAGACAGAATCTCCACTGCTATGTCCCGTATAATAACATTTATAAATATTTAAAATTTTAAAGGGTGTCTCAATAGTTGATGTAAATTGATGCATATGGCCAAACTTTTGAACCGTTTTATAGACAGACATTTGAAATTTACACAGAATCTGTCCACATTAAAGGGTGTCCCCTAGGTGATATTGTTTAAGCTATATGGCCATATCTTTGGAACCGTTACTTTTTATTACTGTGTCAGTAATAATAAGTGTAAAAAAATAAAGGGTGTCCTCATATCTGACGTAATTTGTCGTATATGGCTTTATCTGCTTAACTGTTACGGATAGACATTTGAATGTACAGAACGTATATTACTATGTCCGCAACAAGTATAAAAGTATTTGATTTGAGTACTATTTCTTACAGATTACTTCCTTTTAAATTTTTAGTTTAGAATTGATGCACATATATTTGTTTTGTAGTCGGTTTTTTTTTTTGCAAGAATTATTAGATCTCTGCAAACTTATTTATATACTTTTTATAGTAATATATAATACTTTTGAATAAAATTAAACCCTGATCGAATCGCTGTTTGAACTCATAATATTAGCGTTTCATTTTACCCAAAAGTATTAATACTTGTATTATCGTGTGAAACAGCCTTAATTGAAATCAGTGCTTCATTTCTGTAACTAAAGTGAGAAACTTTTCACATGAAAATATAATAGTCATTCTGTTTTTTTTTGCAGGTTGTCCCATAGCCAATCCTAAAATTTTTAAAATAATGTAATAAAAAAGTTCGTCATTTTCTCTAGCTCACCCTGTGTAAAACAAGATGACTATAATAGTTTCATGAGAAAAGCTTCTCACATAAGTTACAGAAACGAGGCACAGAGAACAGTGTGTGACTACTAGATTATTGTTTCGTAAATAATTTTTAATAATGAAATGTTTAGAATTTCGTCGACGTTTTGAGGGAATTATTCACGATTGGAAGGAACATTAGTGAAAAGGGAAATATTTCGAGGGAACAAATATTCATGTGGAACCATTCATCTTCGCCTTTACTTTGATACACTCTATAACACTTCCTGCCAATTAGGTCGATAATAGTAGGCAAAACTTTACCGAATACTTTCGACGACCTAAAATTAGGCAACTATTTCTTTAATCTTTTTATTGATTTTTGAGCAAAATACATATGCATGTAAAGGGTCTTTTTTATAGAGGTATAGAACTTTAAGTTGGCATTACTTTTCAAGATGGCGACCGATTTAACAGCTGTTAAGTGATTTATTCTCAGTTTGGTTTGGCAATTTATCATGAATATACTCCCGCTTGAACAACGCTCGCAAATAGTGCAAATAGGGCCTAAAACGAGATTACCGTTGTTCCCGATTTTCAAAAGCGAATTTTGTTAAGCGATGCAGCGCACTTCTGTTTGAATGGCTACGTCAACAAACAAAACTGCAGCATTTGGAGTGAAGGTAATCCTTAAGTGTATGTCGAAACTCCGTTACATCCAGAAAAACTGACTATTTGGTGCGCTTTATGGGCTGGTGGAATCATTGGTCCGTACTTTTTCAAAAACGATGGTAGCCAGAACATTACAGGCAATGGTGATCGGTATAGAGCCATGATTACTAACTTTTTCATTCCTGAATTGAATAACCATGATGTCCAGGAGATGTGGATGTTCAACAAGACGGCACAACATGTCACACAGCTCGAGCCACACTCGATTTATTGAAAGATACGTTTGGTGACCGCCTAATTTCACGTTTTGGACCTATGAATTGGCCTCCAAGATCTTGTCATTTAACACCGCTAGACTACTTTCTGTGGGGCTATGTAAAGTCATTGGTGTATGCGGATACGCCACAAACGCTTGACCATTTCGAAGATAACATACGGCGTGTTATTGCAGATATACGGCATCGTATATCTGCATAACATACGTAAATTTGGACGTCCAGATTGGACTACATCCGCGCCAGCCGTGGCGGTCATATACCAGAAATCATATTTAAGATATAATGCCACAAGATTATCTTTCGGATAAATAAAATTCATGTCAATCGAATAATCCACCGTTGTTTTATTGCAACTTAAAGTTCTATACCTCTATAAAAAACACCCTTTACATGTTCAATTATTTTATACAAATTTTGTTCAATTTTCCTTCTTTGGACCAAAAGTATGTTAAATAAAATCATGAATTTTAACTTTAAATTTTGAACTGATAACATTAACAATGAAATAAAAATTGTATAGCAGCAATCAAGGCGAATCTATTTTACTAGGTGGTAGCAAGGCGAAGCTAATTATTTTTTGCTTTCCTTTTTTTTTTTGCATGGCAGCTGTCTAAAATTCGTTTATTTTTTTAATTTGAAAAAAAAAGAAATAAAATCGTAATTATTTAAAAAAAAATATTTCAAGATTAAAAAAAAAATACAAAATACTACCAGAAAAGGTAAGGAAGAAGTGTTTTTAGTTGTTGGTTATGATATATTAATTAGTGCTTTTGGCGTCTGTCGTACATTTAACCAACAACAAAATGCATGTGGGTGTTTTTTGGTGTTGAATTTGTTGTCGCTGCTATGTCACCTTATATAAATTCGCCTTGGCAGTAATTGTATTAAAAAATTTCAGAGAATAAAAAATTCTAAATATAAGCTGTTAAAAACGCATTTATATATAGACGATTATTTTGACGCCATCATAACTTGATGGTTACATGACCACCGTTGTGGCTGTAGTCAACTAATGCTAATTTCTATTTTTGTATGCGAAAATTGTATTTTATTTAACATAATACATATCACAAAATTAAACAGAATAAAACAAATTAAAAACTACAAATTTATTTACAATTAATGCTATAAACAATACTGGGAAGAACGACGAATTTTTCACTCCGAATATTCGTCGAAAAAAATAAAATACATTTGTGTTTATGAAAATACATACAATCAATGCGTCGACGAAATTCGTCGTGCGTAACGAGATCTGCAATAGGTCTATTTCTATGCCGACGAACGACGACAAAAATGGAGCAGAGTGCCCGTTTTTTTCTAATAAATTTGTGTATGCCACTATTTTTGTGGAGTTTGTACAGGTCTTACCGGTATGTCATATCAAAATGAAATTCAGTATGTGCCTTTGGTGTATGAAGTATATATAAGTTTTGGCCATAATCGGGAAGGGGTAGTTTACTTAACACCTCAAACCGAAAATAATAAATTTTTCGATTATAATATACTTTGAACTTTTATTCTTTATGTAATAGGAGTATATACATAAAAATATCTGTTTCCATTGGGTATGATAAAGTAGAGAGTAGGCCACCCCAGTTTTATTTCTGTTGAAATATGGTCACACTATCAATAAAGGTAAACAAAAATGTACATAGTAATCAATTTCGATTACTATATTTTTGGAAATAAATATTTTATAATCATAAAATATTTATTTAATAAATTTATAAAGGAATCATGCGTGACTTAAAATAAATAATGTGTAAACAAAAATGTATTTATAAATTAATTTATTTGTGAAATTTTATTATAATTTACATGAATAAAAATGGATAACAGTGAAACTAGTATCAAGGAAGAAAAAACCATGAAACAATCATATAATTTCACGCCAAAAGCTATAAAAATATACAGAGACAAATAGAGATACATATGTATAAGTGTACCTATTTCTTCAAGATTTCTTCGTCTTCATTGTGATATAGTCGACGAATTTACGCAACGATTTTTTTGTCGAATTCGTCGAAGTTATGTTTATACCATAAGAAGTTTTTAACAAATAAATTTATTTGATTTCATATGAAAAAAGTATTTTTTATATTTATAAAAGTGAAATATGTATGTACATACCAAGGCAAATTCATACCAGGTAAACTCAATGGCGAATTCGAAATCATATGGTATTTCATGATTGTCAAAATTATATTCGCCTTATTCCTAATTTGTTTTATGTTTTTAAAGAAATCAACAAAAAAAAAGTGAAAAAAATTGTTAAATTTAAATTATTTTTTTGAAATAGTGTTTGTGCCGATCAAATTTTAAGAAAACATCGGCCACAGGACATTGCACTTTTCTGCTTTGTTTTTTTTTTTTTTTTTTGTTTTCACTTTTTTTAACCTCTTCAAGGACGAATTTTTAGAAGTGAAAAAACATTGATTTTATTTTTCATTTAATTACTAGTTGTTTACCTTATATTTATAAACATTCAGTAATATAAAATAAAACTAAAAATAGTAAATTTTACAAAAAAAAGGATAATGTCGACATATGTATGTCACCATTTAACTTTGAGTTCATCTATGAATGGAAAGATTTCATGCACTCAAGGCATACGGGTTCTTTACACTTTTCACACATCTAGTGAGTTCGTCTCGTACAGTTTTTATCATGACATCGTGGGGGTTTTTTATGCTCAACTTTTAAAGGATAGTGTGCTATAGAATCTAGTCTAATCTCTTGAATAACCTTAATCTTGTTTTTGACTTTTTAGATGGTTCAGAAATTGTACAGGTTACACCTCGTTTTTTGTTACGTTTACCTATCTGTATTAGAGAGCTGGCCAATGAGGCTTAAAACTCAAAAAGAGATATCTTTTTTTCTTTATCATAGTTAAAAATAATGCAAGAATTCGAAATTGATATATTGCGAAATTGGAATGCAATCCTGTGATAAAACTTTTTGCTAATTCCTCTTAAAAAATTTAACACAAGCTAAATGTACACATATGTGCCATTGTCCCTGAAGAGGTTAATATTTTGTTTATGACGAAGAAGCTATTTGTTACACAAACAAAATACATGTGGTTGTAATTAGTTGTTGTGTATGTTTGTATTTCTACAACAATTTGAGAGTTTGCGATGTAGCTGCCATTTTCAATATAATTAAAAAGCTGACTATGCGACGACGATTGTAGCCAACGGCATTTGTATTATTGTTGCGGGGTAGCTACTACCTACTGTGGTCTATGTGTCTAATGCATTAAGGTTTCTTATTATATTAATGTCAGATTTTACTCCTTTTCAGTTCACAAAATGTTCACTACAGCCTCGAATTTTTTTTAGGCGAAAACTTAAAAGAAATATAAGATCGGTTCATACATATCTACGAACATAATTGAAAGCAAAATATTTGTTTATTTTTATCTACACCACCTGACTGAGGTGTTCAATTTTGGCTCACTTTAGCAACTTTCTTACTTTGGGGGTGCTGTAGCTTAAGTGGTTAACACGTTGACTACTAGGCAGTGGTCGCGAGTTCAATACTCAGCCGAGGCAACAACAATTTTTCTGATATGTATTAATTTTTCTTTCACAGCGCCCTCCTTCGCCGGTATTACCACATAGCACTAAATCGTCGGCGAAGTAAAATAATTATAAATTGGCTATGCTAGCTTCAAACTAACTCGCCTTAAATAACACCAGAGGCGCTGCAATACTGTTCTAAAAATAATCATAACGTGCAATTGCAGTGTTGCCAGATGCGAAGCTTTACTATCGCACTAACCATCTGTCTTATTTACTCCTATCCCTTTCCGAAGGAAGTAACACATTTAATATAGGCATTAATTGCCTGAGTGTTACTTCTCTTTAAAAAAAAAGCAACAAACTTTTCCTACGGGTATTTTAGTTTCGGGTTTCAAATAATCTAATTTATTGGCCTTTTATTTTGCGGTTGTCCCCACAGCGCATTGCTTGCAAAAACAGCAAAAAATGAAATTATTTATTTAATTTAAAACATGCCAAAACGTGGAGAAGCCTAAAAGGCTTAGAAATTTTTATGGAGCTTTACCAATATACGACTTTGATTTAAAAATTATTCGGCCCTATTGGCGTTTTAATTTTAATAGTCGGTTTTATGTCGTTGTCGTTTTTATCGTCGTTTCGTTCCTAAATTCGTATTCTGGAAATATGTATATTGAAACGATGAAGAAACGTTATAGAAAACAAAAAGAAAAATTAGTAAAGTGTGGTAGCACTGCTTTATGAAATTTTTTTAAATTTCTGAAAAGTTTGTAATTTCTTTGTAAGTTTTGGACAGTTTATGGCGAGTAGTGAATTTTATTTTTCAAGTTCAAGTGATGATGATGAAATAATGGATATAAATATACATCGGAAGATGCTACGATGCCATCCCAGATTCTAAGTACAAAACTCGATTAGTAGCGATCTAACTTCTTCATGGTCGGCGAATACTACTTACTACTTTTCCTTTCGGGCTAATTTGTTTTTAAAATTTTAATAGGCTTGACTTCTCTTCCTCCCCTGTTGCTCTGGAATTAGAGCTTCTCTTTTATCTAATTATTTATTTGTATTTCTTTGTAAGTTTGCACTAAATATGGCGAATACTGAATGTTATTTTTCGACTTCAAGTGATGATGATGAAATAATGGATATAAATATACATCGCAAGATGCTACGACAGAATGTTAACATTTTTGCCATCCCAGTTCTAAGTACGAAACTCGATTTGTAGCGATCTAACTTCTTCATGGTCGGCGAATACCACCACGTTTCCTTTCGGGTTAATTTGTTTTTAAAATTTTAATAAGTTTGATACCGCTTCCTCCAATGGTGACAATCGCACCTGTTTATAACCGCCTTCCCTTGTTGCTCTGGATTCAGATCATCCTTTTTATCTTGAAACTAAAATTTCGAACTTACTTAATGTACTTCTTTATTAAATTTTTTTTTTCTTGTCGTTTGAATATCGTTGCCTATAATGATGACGACACAGAAGGAATGTTTTACTGTCGTTTCTATCTTCGTTTAAAAATAAAGAATACCGATATACATACTTATTTACGACGAGTGGCGTTAACGCCAACGGTAATGCCAAATTGTTGTTTTTATTTCGTTTTCAAACTACAACGACAACGGGAATAGCGATTATTCGCCCCCTCTCTCGAAAAAGGGACCGATGAAATTAGTGCTCTTCTTCGGTATCCCTTCAGGGTCTGTAGCCAACTTCGTATACTTTTATATATGTACGAAGACAGGGGGTTACTGCGTAATTCGATTTGAAAGAAAACCTTTTCGAAACACAATGTAAAAGTCATACAAATTCGAATGATTTTGCTTTGCGATTCGAAATACGCAGTAACCCCCCCCCGAACTCCCTAATTGATACGATAATGTACGCCTCCTCCAGGACGGTTGCTCTCTATTGCAATACGAAAGAAAAATGGTACGAAAGCGAACGATTTGTACTCTTTAAAGCGTTTTGCGCATTTTTCTTTCGCATATCTTTTTCGCAAAGATGGCAGCACCACACTCTGTAATGCGAAAGCGTATGAGAAATTCGTTCGATAAGCCCAAATATTTTGCGATAGTAAAAGAGCAAGCGCAAAGGAAGAAAACTTGTAATTACTTTAAAAATGCGTTTTAATTGATAATTGTTATTTTTAGGGAAATCAAAGCCAAATAGTTACAAATAAAACAACGACAGTTTTTATACCCTTCACCACAGGTGGAAAGGGTATATATAAGTTTGTCATTCCGTGTGTAATTTCTACAATATTCATTTCCGACCCCATAAAGTATATATATTCTGGATCCTTATACATAGAGAAGTTGATTAAGCGATGTCCGTCTGTCCATGTTAGTGTGGTAATGTCATTTGCCAAGGTACTAGCAGAGATACAAAAAATTTAAGCACACCAATCTGTCAGGCATAGTTTCGAAAATTATGGTATTGCAATTCAGCAACATCGCATCATTCCTTTGGAGGCTGCGGGCCAAAAGCCACGCCCACCTATATTTTTTCACGTTTTTTTCTTCATTTTCGGATTTAATGATTCTGTTTTGCCTTTTTTTGTCAAATAAATATTAGACTGTGTCAGGTAGGAGTGGATACAGATCTCGGGGGATCAATAATCCCCTGCGAGGGGCTTATTTTTGTTTGTTTTTAGATATGTAGGGTTTTTCTGCTTTGATTTGTATTAGAGACCTTAATAGAAAGCAATATACATAGAGGTAGCCAATGCACCCACAGGGTACCCACTGATAAATAGGTGTAGTTAAAAGGACCCCCCATGTGTCAATGTGAAGAATTTTTTTTGTAAGGTTTTCGTTTTGCTTTAGTCTGACCATTCTAACTCAATATAGATTGCAGAAAAGTCCTAAATTTAACAAAAAATTTCAATAAAATTTAAAAAAAAAATTTTTTTTCAAAAATCTTTACAAAAAAAATTACAAAGCATTTTCAAAAAGATATTTTGCATAAAAAAATATTGGAAAAAAATTTTTTAAAAAATTTTTCAAAAAATTTTCGAATAAAATTTTAAAAAAATATTTTTACAAAAAATTTTTACACACAATTTTTGAAAAATTAAAACAAAAATTTCAATATTTCTTTGAAAATGAAAATCATGAATGTAACATAACATATAATTAATATTAAGATTATACATATGTAAATATGTGTGTATATAGAGTAACATATTTTTTTAAATGCGTTTGATTTTTTTTAAATTCGTTTGTTTTTTAAATAGATGATATCTTACCAGCGTTTATTTATGGAAAGCATATCGAACCTATCTGCTTGCAACTCGTTTCAAGTTAATTTAAGTCTTTATAATCCATCCATATTTATATGTAAATTCAACCGGCTTAACTTTTGTTTACATATTTTAAACTTAATGTTGCCACTTTTTCAAAAATTTTGCGAATGGTGTTGCGAAAGTCATAGAGAGTACCGATTTGCCCTCTTATCGCATTGAGTTTTCGAATCGAAATTGCTTTCGCATCGTAATAGAGAGTAACCCCCCAGGGTCTGCGACCTCCTTCGTATATACAGACAGAATACCCAAGTTCAATTCAAATTTTAGTTTTGGTTTTAGACCTTTTATGATAATTTAAGTTTTGAATAGATCGCCACCAGCATACAGCTTTTAATTAATCTTTTCTTTTATGTTTTATTAACAGAAAAAACATAAATTCAAAATGATACATATTAAGTTCAGTAAATGAAAGGATATAATTTTTTCTCCCTTTAGCAAAAACAAACATTTACTCATAAGTTGTTTATAAAATATTTACTTTTAAACAACTAATATGCTGTAAAAACATTTAGTACCATTTGTTAACGTCATAATGTTCTTTCCTGGAGCACAAGTTTTTGTGTCTTTTATTCATGCCTGTGGCACATTTCTTACCAGCTCTGTCACAGGACTCATAGATATGGAAGCCGGACATGTTGGTGGTGGCGTAGTTGCAGGCCAGCAAGAAGTAATTAAAACCTTTTTTAGTATAAGTAGCGGCAGCACAGCCGACGCGTGTGTTACGTTCCGCCATCATGACAGTGAAATGACCGAACGCACTGAAATATGAAAAGAAGAAAAAATTTTTTGAATTAAAATTTTTTTTAAATATTTTTTTTTTCAAATAAATTTCTAAACTTACGGTTTTGGTGGGTAATTGCTGGGAAATTTATCAATAATAGACTGTTTGCAATCTTTCTTCTCGCTAAACCACGATTCAAGGGCTGCGTTTAATTGTTGAGTAGGATCGACCTTACCAGAGGAACTCATATGGAAAAGATTTTGTCCAGAAGATTGAAAAGCATCCGTATTATGGCATTTGTCGTGTTCCATTCTACATTGTTTAACATTTAGTTCAGCAAGCTTAGCCAATTCCTCATCCCATTGCATTGTGGCCATGCGACAGGCAGGATTATATCTACGATCACCACCGCCTGCAATCAAGTTACGTTTTTTGTTATGGACATCAACAATGATTTTTTTTAATTCGGTGGTAGCTGGTACTATTTTAGCATTTTCGGGGCACGTTTCCTCGAATTCCTACAAAAAGTGATAATTGTTAATGAGACTTTAATTTATCGCTATAATGTATACTTACATTATTGTGACCGCAACCAATATGCTTTATATAAACATTTCTTATACTATCTTTGCAAGTCATTTCACAGTAATTTGTCGCAGCTACAAAGGCTATGGTAGCCAAAGCGCTTAAAATAAATAGATTATTTTTCATTTTGCCAAAACTATGATAATTATTTAGAACAATATCGGAGATATGGTAAAGTCACACTGGTAAAGATTTCGAAAACAGCCTTGACTTTTATACTCCAGAAATTGTTTGTTGTTTTGTAATTAATTATTTATTTTTTATTTATGAATACAAGTGTTTTTAATTGAGATTAGATGCCTATGTTTTAATATGATTTATTGTAAAACATAAAATAAATATTGACTTAAAATATAGCGCAAAGCGTTTCCAAAACTCAGGTTTTACTTATTTTGTTTTGCATTTACAAAAAATAATAAATAAGTTTTAATTGTTATTTTATAAAATAAATATGTTTTTTTATTTTATTAATTTTATTTGTTTGTTATATTTCTTAATTTACCAAATTTATTCTAACTTAATTTACCAAACAAAAACAGTTATCATGACCTTGAGCCGTTTTTGGTGAAACAGACCAGGGGGGTTGCTGCGTACTTCGATTCGAAAGAAAAATTGTTCGAAACACAATGTAAAAGACTACATACAAATTCGAGCGATTTTTCTTACGAATCGAAATGAACCCGACTAGCTACACTTTGACGTATATACTGGCACATTACTAATTAGTTTACGGGAGCTCCTGGTGTTCTATATCATGCAATATTGTTGATGCAGTTACATATGTACACATTATTTACATATGTGCAATCGAATAATCAGTCTTCTTTTAATTGGCGTCGGCGACATCGTCGTCACTTTTGAGTCGACATCACTTTGTATCGACGTCGTCATCAATTCGATTATAATTTGGTGTCCCTAATAGTCTAATGGTGTCCCTAATAGTCTAAAAAAAAAATTGAATAAACTGGCAGGATTTAACATGCTTTATAAGAATCTGCTTTTAGTTTTTATACCCTACACTACAGGTGGAAAGGGTAATTATATATAAGTATGTCATTCCGTGTGTAATTTCTACAATATTCATTTCCGACCCCATAAAGTATATATATTCCGGATCCTTATACATAGAGAAGTTGATTAAGCGATGTCCGTTTGTCAGTCCGTTTTCGTGATTAAATCAACATTGCCAAGGCACCAGAAGAGATACAGAAAATTTAAGCCCACCAATCTGCCAGGCATAGTTTCTAGAATTTAGTTAATGGACTATTCCATTCGAGGCTGAGGGCATAAAACCACGCCCACCTGTATTTTTTCTCGTTTGCTTTTTTTTTGTTAAATAAATATTACACCTCAACCACTAGATCAAATGGAGTGCATACAGATCTCGGGGGATCAATAACCCCATGCGTTTTTTGTTTGTTTTTAGGTTGGTAGGTTACTTTGATTAAAAGACTTTATAGAAAGTAATACAGAGGTAGCCGATAGACCTATAAGGTGCCAACTGCCAACAGGAGCAGTCAATAGGCACATTGGAGGCATTAATATGACCTCCCCAATGTGCTTTAGTCTGACCATTTCAATGCAATATAGATTGCAGGAAGGTCCTAACTTTTAAAAATATTTTCTGTCAAGTTTTTACAAAAAACTTTCGATAAAACTTTTACAAAAAATATTTCCTAAATTGTTCCAAAATATTTTCGGAAAATGTTTTCAAAAAATTTTCCATAAAAATTTAAAAAAAAAATTTTACAACAAATTTTCGATAAAATTAAAAACAAATGTTTAAATTAAAAAAAAAATCGCTAAAATTTAAAAAAAAATCAATAACATTAAAAAAAATTCGCTAAAATTTAAAAAAATGCTATAAATTTGTAAAAAAAATTTGGGTAAAATTTTTAAAAAAAAATTTTATCAATTTCATCAATTTTTTTGCAACAAATTTTCGATAAATTGTTTACAAAAAATTTTCGATAAAATATAAAAAAACAATTATAAAATTTAAAAAAAAATGTTAAAATCAAAACAAAATCGATAACATTAATTACGATAAAATTAAAAAAAATTAATAAATTTAAAAAAAAAATAAAATTAAAAAAAATCGATAACATTAAAAATATCAATAATATTTTTGCAAACAATTTTCGATAAAATTTAAAAAAAAATTTATAAAATTAAAAAAAAAATTTTAAATCAAAAAAAAAATCGATAACATTAAAAAAATTTCGATAAAATTTTTAAAAAATGCTATAAATTTGTATAAAAAGTTTTTCCAAAAAAAATTTCGATAAAATTAAAAAAAATTAATAAATTTAAAAAAAATCGATAACATTAAAAAAATCAATAATATTTTTTTTTGCAAAAAATTTCGATAAATTTAAAAAAAAAATTTGTAAAATTTAAAAAAAATAATAAAATAAAAAAATTAGCTAAAATTAAAAACAAAAATCGATAATATTAAAAAAAAATCCGCTAAAATTTAAAAAAAAAATCTATAAATGTGTATAAAAAATTTGGATACAATTTTTACATTATTATATTATATTTATATTAGATTTATAATGATGAAGTTGAAAATCGTATACATATGTATGTATGTAAGTAAAAACTGAATGTGTATTATTGTGAAATTAGGAAACACAACAAAGGGTATATTTAACATTACTATGATGAAGAGTATATAAAATTATTCATGACCGAATGTAGCACTCTTACTGGTTGTCTATGACATGAGATTTTTTAAGAGGAGTGGCAAATGGAAGGCTAAGGACAAAATTCCCTTAAAGTTCTTTGAATACAATTTTTTTTTTGTTTTGGAATTATTCGCAAATTAGTTGCGGCAAAAAAAAGTGTCATGCAAAATAAAAAAAAATTGATTTTCTAAAATTTATAAGAAACTAGCTGCGCCCGCCACGTCGCTTTAAAACTAATAGTGCATGAATTATGGTTTATACCATAGATAACACATAGATGGCCAACTCTCCAAATGTCTAAAACGTGGCTACAAATGTCTTCACACATACGGGTACGGCGTGAATTCAACACACTTAGGAGAGTAACATTTTTATTCACACGTAGACACTATTACGCGATGTTCCATTACACTTTCCAAATATTTAAACAATTTTGAATTTTTGCACAAACAATTATTTAAGAATTTATTTGTATTTTAAAGTATTTAATACAAAATAAATTTAATTTTATTGACATTTGTTTGGTGAAATTTATTTCTACACAGTAATGTATTTTTTTGTCTTTTAGGGGATGAAAATTTTCAAATCAATATAATAAATATTTAAAATTAGCGTTCAATCTAACGTTTTTCGCACATAAATATATTAGAAAAATACAAAATTCATATTTTTATTAAATAGGAAAAGATTTATTTAATTTTAACGTCTAAAATTGAATGTAAAAAATATTCTGTTTTTACAAAATATTTTATACAACTATGTGCAGTTTAGGTGCTGTGGGGAATTTTTTTTAAAAACCAACACTTATACAATTTTGTCTACCAATACATTCTTAGACTTAGGTCTAAACCTAAGGTCAAAAACCCAAGTCTGTTGTCAAAAAACCTAAGTCTAAAAATGTATTGGTATATTTGTCATACTCATACTTATAACTACCTAATACTTACAACTATGGAAAAGTAGTTAAAATACTCTAAGAATACTTATAAGTAAAATAACTACTTTTAGGAATTGTGTGTATAAAAAGGAATATGATGTTTGGCTATATTTTGTTTATAATCGAACATTGGTTAAGTATGGAAAACCAAAATATTAGGATGAAGGAATAAATGAACGTATTTTTAAATTGTGAAATAATTAATACATATAGTTACATATATTTATAAAATACTCTAAGTATACTTCAAGTATTTATATACTTGTATTTATTCCCACTCTATACTTACAAGTATGTGTATAGCCAATACTTTATCCAACTTTTACTTATACTTAGTTGTACTGCGAAAAATAATGAAAAAGTATGCGCACACTTATTCTCTGCCTATACTTGTAGTTATTTAAGTTGAAATTGATTTGAGTATGAGTGTATGGTATGTTGTTTGAGCTGTAGCTATACACATTTATACATGTTTGGCCTCAAATACTTAATAAGTACTAAAAATTATACTTTTGACATTCTCTGGTTTATACATATATTTTCTTTATATAGAGGTACCCATTCTTGGATAAAATTTATATATATGAAATTCTAAAAATATTGTATAGTTCTGTAAATAGTGTTTAAAATATCCCGCTCACAAAAATAAAAGGTGCTGTCAAGTTGGCAGTAACATTAAATTGATAAAATCGAAGCAGTTTCACTACTCTTTCCATATTTTCTCTTGGAAAAAAAGTATCCTATATTTGAATCAATCAATCAATCAATTCACACAAAATTTAATTAAAATTCATCCAGTAGTTTTTACGAGATGCGAACACAGACAGACGAAAATTCTAAAAATGCTGTTTTTTATTTCACTTCGATTACTAACTCTATCAGCAACAGTATTTTCAAAACATATGTTATGTACAGACATGGTCTGTTAGTGTTTTATTATGTGTATCGATTAAGTGAAGGTATCTTACCCTAACCCTAAATATCAAGTCTACCCAGAGACTGTGGTTAAACTTTTGTTAGTTTTTATAACAGTTTTTATAAAAATTATGTAAATAAACTAAATGAATTTTATTTTCTGACGGAAAAAATAAAACTCCTCAAAGAAGTTTTATTTCATGCCGGCAAAATAAAAATCTCTTTGTAAAAGTTTCATTTATTCGTTGAAAAATAACTGTGAACTATGGAGTTGAGATCGATTTTTAAAGATCGCCATAGATTCTAAAAGAGCTCGTCAATACAAATCTATTGATATCTGACAGTATAGATCTCGTTTGACTCTAACATAAAGAGTTTTTGAGTTTAATTTTTTTGTTGATAACTGTTATATGTACGATCCCTGTTATAATATCCATTTCTTCAACCAATTTTCCGAATTGGTTGTGACTCTTCAACCACAATTGAAACCAAGACGACAATGTCGTTGTCGACACAAAATTTCGTGGTCACATTTTTTTACAAAATACCAAATAAAAATAAACAGTAATCCATAAATGCTGATGACGACAAAGGGAATAACAATTTAAAACCTTTGATACAAAACGGCGTCGTATCGTGTCGACGACGCCAAATAAAATAGGTGTGATTATCAATTAAAATTTTTCTTTTACAAATCTAACATTTTCTTCATATAAAGAAGATAAAATCAAAACCAAAAGGAAAAGGAAATCATTCGAATTTGTATGAATTTAACATTGGGTTTCGAAAAAGATTTCTTTCGAATCGAAATACGTAATAACCCCCCTGTCTACTTGCTAGCTTTTCTTTCTGAAAAATTATGTCACTCTATACACTGTAGCTCTAGATACATATTTCCAAGGTGTTTGATACGAATGAGTGACTTCTGTCAAACAAAACTTGTTGCGTTGGGTATTGGTGGTATCTTCTTTGGATTTATAAATACCTTCCTCAGGGATCATACTATACGAGTTGTTATAGATGGGATATAATTAAACGAATTCAAGATTAATTAAACGAATTCAAGATAAGATTGTGCGAATAGCTCCGATTTTAATGCTGCCTTATGTGTAGTTATAGGTGATGTATGGTAGGTATTAGGGAATCAGAAGCTCTTGATTTTTTTGACATCAAAATCCATTGCGAAACATATTTTCAACTCTCGATAGAAGCTATTTAGGGGGTGACTGTGTAATTCGATTCGAAAGCAAAATCATTCTAATTTGTATGACTTATAGATTTTGTTTCGCAAAGGTTTTTATTTGAATCGGATTACGCATTAATCCCCCTGATCTTTAAATTTTCTCCCGAACTAATATATGTAGATAACGCAGAATTTTTTATCTATATTAGTTCTGTTGGTGCTAGTTTTAGTTGTGTTCCTTTTTTTGTGTTACGATACGCTGCAAGCGGGAACGGTCGGGATAACTAGAGAAAAATATAATTGAGCTAGGCTGAATTTGAACGTTTGAGAATGGTATTATATTATCAGTAATGTCTGGTCAATTTTATTATGTTATGAAAAAAATTTAATTGTATCTGCAGCAAGCCCTATTAGTTCATATTCATTTAAATCCTTAGTTCACAAATAGACATTTGTTTACTAAATTTTGCAACCTACCAAGTTTCCGAGTAAAATATTATAGAAGATATTTCTGTTTATGTATCACGTTTAGGTTTATTGATAATTTTTTCTAATTTTTAAAAATATTTACGTAAGCGATGGCAGACGATCTCAATTGAAAACGTTCGTTCAAGGCGAATTGAATACTAGGTAAAACTGATAGCCCAGATGAACATCTTCTTCTATATGTGTTTTTTACCCTCTTATGTCAAAATTTGTTTACATTTTCTTTGCGATGCATTTTAATAAATAAAATTTTAAAATAAAAATTTATTTCACTCCAATATTGTGTTTTTTTATTTTTATTTTTCATGTTTTTTCACTTTTTCCTATATAAAAAAAAAATTGCATTGTGTTAGAAATTGATGTTCTCTAGATTGTGTGAACCGATTTTGTTTCTGCAAAGTTTATATGAAGGTGACGTCAATACCAAGGTTATTATGTACAAACGGTCTCTGTATGTGTATTGGTTCATGAGTGATAGCCGGAATAGTTGGCGTGGTACCGCCCATACAAAATAAAAAATTATTATCGTGTTCCTGGCGAACTGCAATAGATAGCGCCTTGAAACTTTGCAAGAGTAGCATTTGTGCTAAGATGCATAGTCTGCCTAAAAACAGAATGAATTGGAACAGTGGGCGTGGTACCTCCCATACAAAGTGAAAAATGATTATTGTGTATATAGAGAACTATAATAGGTATGGTCTTCAAAGTGGGTACAAGTAAACCCCATACCCATGCCGATACTCTAGAAAAACATAGGCTGAATTGGGACAGTGAGCGTGGTAACCCCTATATAAAGTAAAAAATTATTATCCTGTAGCTAGAGAACTGCAATAGGTAACGCCTTGGAATTTTGCATCAGTAACCCCCATATTAAGATACATTGTGTAGAGAAACAGACTGAATTTGAATGGAGAGCGTGGTACTTCCTATACAAAGTGAAAAATTATTATCGCGTACCTAGAGAACTACATTAGGTATAGTCTTGCAACTTTGCACAAGTAACCCTCATACTAATGTGCATAGTCTAGCAAAATAGAGACTGGATAAGTATACTGGGAGTGGCACATCCCATTAAAAGTAAAAAATTGTTATCGTGGTAATACGTATAGTCTAGCAAAAAACAGGTTGAATGGGAACATTTTTGACTTGAGAATAGCGTGCGTTTTCGCGTTAAAATTTGGTCATACTTTTCTTCCAAGTGTTTATTATGTTTTTTGTAGATGGGTGTAGCGTACCGCCCGGGGGTAGCTAGTTATTTTGTTATTTTGCAAAAACTAACAAAACTTTTGTGTTTTGTCTAACAAATTTTCTTCCTTTTTTATTTTCTTTTTAATTTTTCTGTGGGTTTTTGACAACTGTGGGTGTTTTTATACAAACAAAACTGCCTGTGGTTGTTTTGTTGTAACATTGCGATTACCTAGTATTCAATTCGCCTTGCTTTCGTTTTTAAAAGATGTGATGAATTTCGATCGATTTTGAGCCAATCTCATAATATTTGGATGTGAAGATAAAACTGAAATAAGTAAAAATATGTTTAAAAATAAATAAAATTTTAAAAAGGAATTTTATTACAAACAAATGAATTTTGAAAACCGTTTTCCATCACATCACCAATAGTTGTTATTAAATCAGGTTCCATATTTTTGTAATTTTATTTAAACGTTTAAATTTAAGATAAGAAATGCAAGTTTTAAAATAAAAAAAAATATATAAAACATTAAATACTTTAATATACATTTTTAAGTATATAAAATACCTACGGAATTATACATTTAGAATTATCTTTTAACTGAGTAAAATATTGCAAAAAGAGATAAATAAAATAAAATTCAAATTAAAAACTAGTTTCATTCATTAAGAGTTTAACGAACAGGTAAAATCTTGAGAAATTAATAGTTAAGATTTAAATATTTTTATTTATTTTTTACTGTTTTTGTTTTTTTTGTAACTTGGCGTTGCCTTTGTCCTCTTTTAGGGTCTTTCTAAGCACCGGTAAAATGGTTAATAATTTAAAACCGAATTCACTTAATACAGACAAAATAATTTTTGGTAAATTGATTTAAAGATTAAACATTTAGATCTTATCTCAGTTTTAAAAACAAGCAACCTTTATCTAGATGCAAAGGCCAGGATTCACTATTCTTCACAATCGAACGAATCAAGCACAAAAAATCTGACAGAATTCTGGCCTAAATTGTTTCAAAATATCATTGTAGGTGCCACACTGTTATACAAAAAAAAAACGATTTGATTTAAAAAAAACTATCTGATCGCGTTGAAAAAAATACTTCATAAATTTTCGAAAGTTTTTTAAATCGTAAACACACCTGTCAAAAAGTCTGTCACATATAAGTACATGCATACACTTCTAATCCGCTCTATTATACTTTTTGAGCACACAATTAATTTTTGACATATCGAACGACTGGATATGATAACGATGGATATGATATGGAAGCAAATATTATTAAAATCGTCCCAGGCATTTAAAAAACTCCTTGTAAGCACTTTTGCGGCTGGTTCCTAGTTTTGTAAAATATTTACATACTTATGTTTGTATTTCTTATTAATTATATATCATAGCCGGACTAACAAACTTTCAGAGATTTATAATAACTATATGTACATTGTACATAAACAGTCGCACCTCAAAATTCACAAAGGTTCAGGTGAGTTAAGAAACTTTATCCAAAAACATGGCTGTAATTTTATAATCAAATTGAGTTTCGCAATAACGGTATATCTCCAGTTAAAGTAGAATGAGATTGAAGACTTCCTATCTACATATAGTTGCGAAGGCATTACAACACTTTGATATACAAAAAATCACTATGATTTCGGTTCCAAGATCGGGAAATTGTGCCGAATTTTTTACGAACTTGGAAAGTTTGGTTTGCTGGGTAAATAAAAATCTTATGAAAAATTTGATGAATGGGTGTGGGTACTTTTTTATTGATTAAAAATATTAAAAAAAATATATCAAATTAACATTTAAAAGTCAAGTGAACAAACAATAGATTTCTGTTAAATTAATTATAAATGAAAAGTTTATCTGCTTATCTAAACCGGACCTTTTTCTGTTTTTTCGACTTTTGTCTACTTTTAAAAATATTTTTTTTTTTTTATATTCTATTTAAATATTATTGTTTCGTTTCCATAACAAGTTTACCAGTTTTAGGCATTGTCACTATCATTTAGAGGATCTAGTTTGATATCTATATATTCTTCGTATTCATCTTCCATTTCTTCAGTGTCCAAGTTACGCTTTCTGCTATTACTACTATTGCCATGTCGAATTTTGGATTTTTTCTCTTCACGTTCAATTTCGAACATATTTTTATGCAGAACTTTAAGTATATCAATTTTGGCACTTAGCTTGCGAAGATCGCTTAATTTACGCAAAGTAGGCACTAGTGATAGACAAAATGAAATGTCACTTTCACGTATTTTAAAAGCGGGGTTTTTAGCACCACCAACTTTTTTTAATACATCAAAATTTCTAATGATATCATCCTTTTGGGCACGACTGACAACAGGGACGCTAGAAGATGGTTTACCTTGCCTAGTATCTGGTGTATGCTTAATAACAGGCTTTGGTTTAGAACTTCCCTCTTTATCTTTAGAATTAGATAAAGTTTTGCTCTCACCGTCTTCATTTTTGTCACCAATATTTAGAAATTCATCCATATCAATGTCTGTATCGTTGTCCAGAGATTCCCGAGTGCTGTTCACAGACTCAGTTCGCTTCTTTTCGCGTTTGTTAATAGGTGGCTGTTTATAGCCGACGTAGGGACGCACGAATTCCATTTCATTGAAGTATATATATTTACGTTTTTTATTTATATCGCCAGATTCCAGAAGCTTAACCTCACGATAGAAATGATCTCGAAGATTTTTCCATTTATTTGAAACTTCACCTACTACAGTTATAGAAATAAGTTATATGTATTTATGTTTGTCCATTAAACTGCTAACAACACTTACTCCTGATTTCTTTTTCCGCTTCTGTATAGCTATCCCATTCTTCTGGTGGTGTCAAAATCTCAGCCACTTCCAGCCATAGTTGCTGCTTATTTTCCTTTCTTGGGGGTACTAATGCGTCCTTGTTGTAAATACCTGGCCTTTTTTTAACTTCTCTTATTAAATCTATCGGAAGAAACGCGCTCATTTTCAATGTTATACCACACTTTTTTATTTATGTATTTAAGTTGGTTTTTCAGTCAACTTCTGTAAATATCTTGAAGCGATAAAAAATCGTCAGGTAAAAATGCAAGGAAAAGCAAAAAATGTCACAATTAATGTTGCCAGATTTGTATTCAATAAATAGAAAAGCAACTCCGAAATGAACGCTTGTTTAAACACAAAAGTACGCACTTTGGGGGAAATTATGATTATTGTTAGCTATTTGGCAAAGATTTATCCTTGCCTTAATAATTGTGCTTTATTTATTTATTCAATACAAAGAAGAAAATTGTTCAGTGTATATAAATAAAATTAGCATGTTATCTCTGTGGTTAGCAAGTTTGGTTAATTTGTCAAATACTCCGATTGGGTTGAACTTTTATTTTTTATAAAATATCTAGTTCTTCCTAACGTTTTATTGTAAATTAAATAATTCCCTATATTCTTTATATAAAAAAATATTCATATACAGCACTATGTTGTGACTAACGCACTTTTTCCAAATTGCATACTATTAAAAATCGCTAATAGCCCGTTCAGGCTGCCGAGAAATTAAGTCATTTCGTGATTTCGGCCGAAATCAACTTGAAATTACGTAATTTCGCATACATTTTTCCATTGACCAAATTAATTCATTTTACTTAATGTCGTCGAAATTAACTTGAAATTACGATAGACAACGCTGGTTTTGTATAAAAAGCTACATTTTTTGCAACCATAACCATATTTACAACCGGGAAAGTTCGCTTTTGTCAGAAAAAATTTAAAAGCCAAATTAAGTAATGGAAATATAAACATAATTGTACATTTATTTGGTGTAGTGCTGTTTTTAATATTCGTGTATATTTTAAATTAATACGAAAGTGTTGTGCGAAAGCTTTTAGCCAAAGAATAAAATTATACAAATGTAACTAAATGTGATCAGCTGTTTGCGAAATCAACTCAAATGTCAAAAAGCCCAGTATGAAATGCCGCTTAAGGCGTAAAATAACTATCAAAAATTCTCAGGTACATGCAAAATGTATGAAACACACCTAAATAGCGCGGCGTCAAAAATGTTGTTTTTTTTTCGTGCCATTTTAGCTATTTTCTGTTTTATCTAGCGATCTTTTGCTATTAAATTTATTAGATTATACTTAACAAAATATGTTAACATTACTGTTTATTACAAAACGTTTCGTTGGTTTCTTCAAAGCTAGGAGCTAGGCGTCGTTACGCCTTATGCCGTTGTTTAGATTAGTTAGTAAGTAATAGGCAAAAATTGGCAATATTTTAATTTATATTAAAAACTCTCATAATTTATGGTTATACTCTCAGTCAGAATTATTAGCCAATAGGAAGACAGTTTAAATTTTATTTTCGGGATGGCGTAACCTTGTCTTCTATCATCCTTGACAGGTACCTCACAGGTACGCATACATCAGTTCATTAAGGGGGAATGCGGCTAGGGTGAAATTCGTATTTCAATTAGAAATTTATTCAAGTTTTTAAGCTATGTTCTGTAAATCGATTGGCTTTAAAATCGAATCAAGGCGAATCTATTTTACTAGGTGGCAGCACGGCGAAGTTAATTATTTTTTCGTTTATTTTTTTTTAAATCTGAAAAAAAGAAATAAAATTGTAATTATTTAACAAAAGTATTTCAAGATTAAAAAAAATACAAAATACAACCAGAAAATGTAAGGAAGAAGTGTTTTTAGTTGTTGGATGTGATATTTTAAATAGTGCTCTTGGCGTCTGTAGTACATTTAACCAACAACAAAATGCAAGTGGGTGGTTTTTGGTGTAGTATTTGTTGTCGCGGCGATGCCACCTTATATAAATTCGCCTTGAATCAAATTACATATTTCCAAAATTTTAAATTTATTCGCTGAATTTAAAATTAGTATTGAATCCAACGTTTTTTGTACATAGATATATCAGATACAATACAAAATTCATATTCTTATTTAATAACAAAAGAAATATTTAATTTTAGCATCTAAAATTGATTGTAAAAAAATATAGTTTTTTTACAAAACATTTTATACAACTATGTACAGTTTAGGTGCTGTGGGGATTTTTTTTTTTAAATTCATTAAACTTTGTTTGTTCACTTTTCTACCAAGTTTTATTAATATATTTTAACAGCCGTAGGGACCAGTGGGGTTTCTGGCAAGTTTATTTAACCCTCCCATAATAAAAGAAGAACACAAAAAAAAACAACTAACTCAAACAAACGCGCACGACGCACAAAATATTTCCTATCGTTTCAGGCCGATGTTCTGCCCTACATTGCCCACCCGACCATGTCACAATTATGTCCTAATTAGATTGAAATGTGACCCCAAAAACCATTCCTTAAAAAAACAAGAGGATAAAATGTGAATTTATACTTCTAAATCCGTTTGTTTTTCTGTGGCAATTAGGTCTATAGAAAGGTGTAAATTCAATTCAAATTCAACCCGCAACAATATTTCTCAGTATTTTAAAAAAAAATTATATTCGGAATTGTATTATATAACATATTATTTTTAAATGCGCATAATTTCTTTAAAATTTATTAAATAAATATTTTGTGAAAGAAATATAAAATATTTATTTTCAGTATTATTATATGTACATATGTACTATAATATTATCACCTTATTGCAGTATTAACTTACATTTCTATTAATTTATATATGTAGGTTCTTTAATCCTATATTATTCTATTGAGATTGTTAATAAAATAAATTAAAAATTCAATTTAGCGCTATTAAAACCATTTTATTTCAAATAAAAAGTAAATGGAAAACGCAAATATTGAATAATAATAACTTTAACAAGTCAATGTTAATTTCAATCTAATCCCACATATACACTTGCCCAGGAGAAGGTAACTTTGGTTCTTTGGCACCTTTATCGCCGGCCAAGAGTTTATTTTGTTGCATCAAATTAGTTGGTGGAAGGACCGTGCGACGAGGGTCGCGTTTATAGTAATAATTAACCGATAGTAAATGAGCCGGACCACCCGGTAGCGACGGTGGTGGTTGAGTACGATCGGCTAAAGCATCTTCAAAACGCAAAGTTGGTGTGTGCTCACGCTAAAAGAATGTAAAATGTCATACAAACGTTTTTATGGCACAACGTTAAATAAGAAACAATACTTACGCCCAATAGAAAAGCTCTAATTCGTTGAAGGAGAGGCGATACATCACGGCGAGAGGCCATAATTTATATATCCTAATAACAAATTTACCATTAAATAAATATTAAATAAAAAAATTACTGAAAATCACATACCTAATCAAATTTTTAAGCAGCGTAACAAATCTGACAAACTAATTTAACTATGACAAATACAAATAAATTTGTAACAGGCAAATTTTTGAAGGTTGGTAACAAAAAACAAAAAGGAATTTAACGTTTAAAAACAAGGCCAAGGTATATTTATTTTACTAGGTAGTGGCATCCCTACAACAAATACAACAATGCAAGAACAACATGGCATTTTGTTGTTGCATTGTAGTTCGAAATGTCAAAAAACATACAAGAAAATTGAGAAGGCGTGTATTATATTTTATTGCTTTCTCACTTCTACACTATAAAATTTCTGAACACATTCAACTTTTGACATGTCGAACTACTAAATCAGCTGGGCGGACGACAGTACCTAGTACGATAAATATACCTTGAACAAGGCCTTGTTTAAAAATAATTTGGATAAATTACAAGGTATATTTATTTTACCAGGTAGTGGCATCCCTACAACAAATACAACATTACAAGAACAACATGGCATTTTGTTATTGCTTTGTAGTTCGAAATGTCAAAAAAACATTTAAGAAAATTGAGAAGGCGTGTATGTGTTTTATTGCTTTCTCACTTCTACACTATAAAATTTCTGAACACATACAACTTTTGACATGTCGGACTACTAAATCAGCTGGGCGGACGACACTACCTAGTAAGATAAATATACCTTGGATAAATTATAAATACAAAAGTTGTAAATAAGAAAATTGGATCATTTAGCTAGTATAATTAAACACATTTAAAAAAAATCGTTTTTGTACACTTTTAAATGGTTTAAAATTTTGAAAAACCTATGCAAGTGCTGGTGACTCAATATTCATTAAATATTATATATTTGTTTAATTTTTAGAATTATTCTTTTCTGTCATAGTGGAGTAGGTGACCTCTCTAAGGATTTCTTAGTTTTGGAAAACAAATATATAATTTCGGCATGATACGTATTTAACACTAAAAAGACTGAAATTTTTTTAAACACATAAGTACCTATATTGCCCAAATACAGTCAAAGTGACTGCATTGTGAAAAAATAATTTATTTGTAAAGAAATTTGTTTAAAATTAATTTTTAATATTTTTAATAATACTCACAGTTATGTAACAATATATTAGTAAATATTAACTATAAAAAATTAAAGTACAGGAAAAAAATTATTTAATTTTATGTACGCGGTAGCGTAATCTTGTTTTCTATCATTCGAAATGTACTAAAAAATACTACGCTGTATAAGAAAAAATTACATTTTATTTCAAAAACAAAAATTATAAAAACCTACTAAATTCTGATAGAATCAAGGTATATTTACATGGCATATTGTTGTTGCTTTGTAGTTCGAAATTGCTTTCTCACTTCTAAACTATAAAATTTCTGATCACATACAACTTTTGACATGTCGAACTACTAAATCAGCTGGGTGGAAGACACTATCTAGTAAGATAAATATAACTTGGATAGAATAATAAGAAAAATGACAATTATAAATAATATTAAAAGATAAATGAAGTGCTAACTAAAACAAAAGGTAAATCAATGAAAACTGATATCGAATAGAATTTGAATAAGATTTCATTCAAATCAAGGCATATTTAGATACGCCTTGGTTCAAATTTACTAGATCATAGACTGTACTAGATTTCGCTGTAGTGTAAATGCACTATAATTGTTTTTATTAATTTAACTATTTTATTTAAGCTTTAGGTCTTTAAATAATTTTAATTTTTATTTTTTCGATATTTCGCTACACAAAGGAGTTAAATTAATATTAACAAAAAGGTCAAATAAACTATATAAAATATAATTGTTTTTCTAAATGAAATTTTAAAAAGTCAAAATTACTTCTTTTCGCAATCTAGTGTTAAAAACCTTTTTTAAGTCAACACTCCATTAGATGTAGCAAATAAACAGCGGTTGATTTAAAAAAACGTTAGGCAACACTGAACAACAGCTGGACTTTTTAATTCATTTGCAATATTTGTTTACGCTTGCTTGTTCACGGCTGCTGCTAGTTATTTAAAATGACTTCGAACCGTTCCATAACACAATCCAAAGAAGCTTTATTGAAATCTTATCAAGTTCGTCTCAAAGATGATGTCAAAAGCATGCTTGAAAATTTTGAAGGTATGTTTTTGAATTGCGATTTATTCGTTTAAACGAGGTTTCTATCTTGCACACAATTTATTTAAGCTAAAAATTATTCTATTTACCTATTTACTAGCAGCATTTTAATATTTAAAATAATTACACTTTAAGAATGCAAAAATTTTCCGATTAAGTACATTTCAAGTTGTTTTTTGACATTGGCATATTTCAGCACCTTACATATTGTTTTTTTCTTTTACGAAGTTAACAAAAACTTATTGTTAATGTGAAAACGTATTCTTGATAAACTGCATTTAATAACACGGTCTTGACCGATGTCACCAAATCACGACCAATACAAACTTATGACAACAGAATGGGAAGAAAAGGATCACTCATCCTCCCTGGTTGTCTTGAGCTGGAAATATGCATCTATTCCTCAGAAACATAACCGATATATTAACAGTGAAAGTAAACAGTCTCATTTTCTTTAGGAGCAGTAGATTGAATATACACTCATGTTGTTTCAAAATGTGCAGTGCAGGAGTAGCGCTACATTCTGACAGTGTCTGATCAAATTAAAATTCTAATTCAAGCCTGATTAAAAATGATTTATTCAAAATAAAAAAATTAGTAAATAGGTATAAATGAATAATACTTTAACACTTGTTAAATAGCAATGGAATATTAAATTTAAATTCATCATTAAATTAATAACTTAGAAGAGTAATAACATAATTTTCATTTTAAAAGACTTTGGTTTTAAAAAAACTGGTAAAATTTTCAAAACGGAAATGAAAATATACGGACATGTTCTTTAATTCTATTTACATCTACTACAAATGTAAAATATATTCCTTTGTTGTTTTGATTTTCAAATCGTTTTTATATAGAAAATTATGTGAAGGTAAAACACAGAACACCAAAAATGTGAAAAACAGCACATTCTAGTGGTTGTGCAAAACATGCCCGCCCGATAGTTTTAATAAGACCAAAATTCTTTACTGATAGCACAGGAATATTCTAGTTTTAAACAGATATTGCTAACACATACGTATTAAGTTCCATCCTCTCTAGTTATAAAAATCTATTTTTTATTCTCGTTTACATTTTTTTTTTCATTTTTTTATATCCTCAAAAGTAATATTTAATATATAAATTTTCTTAAATAAATTATTTCTTATTCTTTTTGTCATCCAGCATTTCTCTCACATAATCCAGGCCTTCATAAATACCTTTATCCTTGACAGCACTTGTTGCTTGTATACGCCACATTTGCTTTAGGCTAGACAAATCCAACTGTTTGGCCAATTCACTGGCGCTTAAAGCATTTGGTAGGTCTTGCTTATTAGCCAATACCACCAGTACAGCATTTGCTAATTCAGGATGCTTCATAATTTCGTGCAGTTCCTCTTTAACTGTTTCAATGCGTTCCACATCGGATGAGTCTACTACAAAAATTACAGCTGAGGTGTTGGTAAAGTAATGGTACCACAATGTACGTATGGATTTTTGACCACCAATATCCCAAACGGTAAAACTAAGATTTTTATATTCCACTGTTTCAACATTAAAGCCAATGGTGGGTATAGTTGTTATTACTTCACCCAGTTTTAGTTTAAATAAAATTGTAGTTTTACCAGCACCGTCGAGTCCCAGCATTAACATGCGTACATTTTGTTTTCCCATAAAACTATCCAATAGTCTCGATAAAGTTAAACCCATTTTTGTTAAGAATTTACTTTTATTTTAAAACTGTCAAGGATTTAATTTGCGAAGTTTTAAATTGTTTGTTTATATTATATTGCGTTTTTTCTTTGTTTGTACGAACACTTTTAATTTATAGCGTGAATATTTTACTACGCAAGGTGACGTGGTCTTTAAAAACTTGTTGAAAACTTAATTGAAGTTATAAATTTTATCAAACTCATATAAACATCACTTTTTTGTTTATTTTTAGAAATCCTCAAATTGGCTCGAGGCGAGTCAGATTCCCAAATATCTAAATCTACTCAGAGTGAACAGGATACTTATGAAATGCAAGTTCGTGCAGCAAATATTGGTAAATATATTTTTATGACAGCCGAAGGCGGCTCCATAATCAACCGCAATAGCACTTAGAGTTGTTACTGTGAAGAAATAAATATAAAATCAACCGCACAGATAAAAATGAATTAAACAATTGTAATAAAAAACGAAAAATAGGAGGTAATTCTGAAGTTGTTTTAAAATAAACTTTTTAAACAACAATTAATAGAAAAACAACGCAGTACTTAGATACACTTACTATTGTCTGCAAAAAATTAATATCTTACAAAATTTAAATAAAAGTTTACAAAATTGTTTTTTTTGTAAATTACAATTAAAAACGTGAAATTTCACAAAACAAATTCAAAGTCGGAAAAGATCACAAATTTTAAAAATTTAACCGAAAATAACCAAAACCACCTCAAAATCTACAAAGAATCTATTGTACGGCGAAAATCGATAACTCTAAACGATTTTTCGTAAAATTTATGGAACTATTTACTGTACGATTCTCCGCTTTCTGTTTATTGCTTGTTCGATCCTTCGAAACGTGTAGTGATTGCTTCTTTGTCTCAAGTGAGAGATGGTGGGCACATATTTCATTTATGTTTATCAATTGGGACAGAAAATAAGTTTACTGTTGTGAAATGTCTTCAATCTATCGAATGCATCGTTGTCACGATACTTAAGTTCAACAATCACCGATAAGCGATTGAGGGTCTTCAAAAACGAACTAAAACACTATTAGTATAGAAATTTTCGAAAGGAACTGCTGTGCAGGAAATCTATTTTTCCATGTTTAAAGTTCTCGAACAAACAATTTCTTAAAAACATGCGTGTCCCGCATGTTTAAATTTAAATTCTAAGCAACAATATTCGACACTAATCACAACTGTTATTTCTTAACATCAATGTTATTAATGTCATTAGAGCCGCCTTCACATCATATGTTAAAAATTGTATAATTAAAACTTTGTTTAATTTCAGTAAGAGCTGGCGAATCTTTAATGAAATTGGTTTCGGATATAAAACAGTATTTGATTTTGAATGATTTTCATTCGGTAAATGAGGCTATCGCCAATAATTCTCAACTTTTTCGCGCCACACAAAGAGATTGTGATAAAAAATTAACCAAACTAAGAGATGAAATGGCCATGGATTTATATGATTTGGAAGAGGAATATTATACAAGTATATTTAAATAAATATAAAAGAAAATACTTAAAAATTATTTAATACAATTGATGGGTAGTTAATGGAAATTTATCTTAATTCATTTTTGTCGTTATTTTTAGAACTTTTCGGTTCTATTTAAATTAAATTTTTAAGGGGGGTTCAAGTTCGTTTTTCAATTATTTTTTATTTAGAAAGACAAATTATTATAAGTATTATAATTGCCTAAATTTAGATACTGAAAAATCACAAAGAAATTTATCTTTTTTTAAAGAATCATCCAGAAATCGAAAACAAACTAAAAATTCGAAATTTCACTTAATGAATTCCCGTAAGAAATCGAAATTTTCTAGAAAAAACAAAAAGTCACCGAAAATCAACATCAATTCGGATCTAAAATCAAGGTTCAAATTAAATAAAAAAAGACGGTACATGGTATGGCAGGCTTTCGGATATTATAGATCAGTCCAGAATATTTGAGAGTAGTTAAGAGCAATATAAAACACCCAATTCTGGAATGTTAAGTTTTGCGTCAAAAAAGATTGAACCAATTTTATTGAATTTGGATGCGTTAATAGATATTTATATAAAAGTTGCACTTGGCTATGCCTTTTCTTAAAACTAGGATTACTAGGGAATAAAAGGAGTACATTTTTAAACGGTTGAATTAAATTTAATGAAGTTTTTGAAGACGATAAAAAGAGAAAATAGAGAATTTTTATTCGTATGATCCGATTTAATTAAATCTAGAAAGTACTTTTCATTACCTTTCCAATTATACCCATATTTACCTATTCCGACGTAATATACATGTTCTAGCTATACCTACCATACTTTACATCGAAACTTTGGGCGTCAGTAACTCCGAAAGTAAGGGTCGTCCCCAATTGTTTCATTTTAAATTTTTTGCTTAAAATAAAATTTTATAATAAAGTTTAAGTCTAAAGATACATCATAAAAACTAGATTTGTTACAAAATTAGTACAGAAGAAAAAGTTATGCGGTTGATTTTAAATTTATTTCTTCACTGCAATAGTTTAAGAACTGCCAATTAGCAATTCCAGTTTTGGTCCATAAAATTTTGGTTTTTATTTAACCACCCTACATATTATTTTGTGGTGAAAATGTTTTTAAATTAAAAATTTTAATCTATTTATTAAATATGTATTTGGATTCATATCTAATATTAAAACAGAATAAACTTTAATGTTACACTGAAATATACATATCATCAGTCTCACTTTCCGAATCACTTAGATATGGCCCCGACTTTTTAGCCATCTGATTTTTAATTGCTGCTCCTCCAACTACGATCACTGGTTGTTGCTTACTGCTGTTGCCAATGGGCGAACTAAAATTGTCACTAACCAAAAAAATAAGAACATAATTTTGAACTTTGTTTTTAAAGATTATTTAATTTTAATTACCTTCTCTTTTTTTTCTGATTCCTTATTATATTATCCTTAGCACCCACACAAAGTTGGTAAAGGTATTTGGGCACAATTGATTTATTATTGAATGTATCGACTATTCCAAATATCCGTTTTGGTTTGACCAGCATACATAATAACTTCAAATGAAATGGTGAGGGTTCAGGACTGTAAAATAATTCATAGTATCCATAGTTATTGTATTGCTCATTATCTTCACAATTGGCAGCATCATCGAAAATATTTATAGTGATATCTTTGGATTTTTGGAATTTGCTATAAGAGTTTAATTTATAGTCAGGAAAGATAAAGATAAGTTTTGTGTAACTTACCTTTTAGCTTCGCAAGGAGTTGATTCACCTGCTGATAAAGTTATTCTCTTATCAGAGTCGCTATCATTTATAAAATTCATTGCAATCTGTGGATCATCGTTAGAAAGATCCATGTAAAATTTGTTAAGATTTAGAGATTTTATACGTTTTGGAAAATATTGAGCTAATTTTAAAATAAAATTTTCAAAGCCCAATAATGGAACATAAATACGAATTTTTGAATCTGTATGGCTTCTGAAAAATGTATATAAGTTAATATTTTATTTCTTTAGAAAATGTTCTTCTGTTTTACTGACTTTAAAATATCCTCAATAGTTTTGAAAACCTTTTTCATTTGGTCTATATCACTGAATGTATGATTTTCTTCCATTCTCTTTAAGTTTACATATAATTTTTCTACGCCATTTGAAACCCAAGTAGCAAATGTATCATTTAATAAAGCCGCACGTATTTCTGTATAATTTCCTCCATATATAAAATTTAGTTTACCATCTTCGATATTAAAAAAAAAAAATAAGTAATAAAAACGAAAACATTTTCAATTGTTCACTTACTTTGGCGTATCAAGACTAAAACATTATTGGATTCATCTTCTTCAGAAGTACAAAATAATATTTGCAATGTAAGACGCCATTCAAGTATAATATCAATAAATTCATAGGGTTTAACGATAACTATATTGCTTTTATTGACGCACTGAAATTATTAAAACTTTTTTTACAAAAGTAAGAATTCAAAAATAATATATTCCACTATATTATTATAGACTAGCTGTGCCCACACACGTTGTATGAGTCCTGACAATATTTTTTTCGATTTTGCTGTGAAAGTAAATTTTAAGACTCTTACGTATTTTCTTTATATAAAGGTATTCCTGGATAAAATTCAAAATTTTTGAAAGCAGGGGGTAACTTCGTATTTCGATTCGAAAGAAAAATTGTTTGAAACACAATGTAAAATACATACAAATTCGAGTGATTTTTCTTTCGAATCGAAATATGAAGTAATCCCCTGCTTAAAAAATTAAAAGATGTCTGAAAGTATGCAGTACCTTTGAATCATTAAAAAAACATAATCGGCGTACTTTTACTGATCTTTCTCCACTTTCTCTTGAAAATAAGTTATTTTTGCACTTTCAAAAATAAAAGGTGCGCAACCGTGTTTTCTTTAAACCGGAATGAGATATTTTTGCGGTATCCTAAATTGGAATCAGGATACTAAGGTACCTCCTAACAAAATTTTGTTAAAATCCATCCAGTAGTTTTCACGTGATGCAAACACGAAGAGGAAGACATACAGAAAATTAGTTACTGTTTTATTATATCGATCCATTACCGCCGAAATATTGTAAGTGCCTAAAAACTAATTTTATAGAAGATTTTTTCTAATTATTTTTGCTTTAAGTATTAATACAACCTCGAAATTACTTTTGGTGTAACTTCGTAATGGATCTTTTTATAGTTACAAAATTTTAATAGATAATGCGAATGGTTATAAAAAATTAATTTTTATCAAAAAAAACTAAAAATTAAGACTTACAATATTTCGGCGGTAAGGGCTCGATGTGTATGTAAAGATAAAGTAAAAACTTTAAGCTTTCCATTGCAGGTCGTTTGTTGGTTTATTTTCATCTTCATGTGGAAGACAATAAACCCTCCTCAAGTGTATAATTTTAACTTGCCCAATTATTGTGGGAAACTTTAGTCTTCTTCAAATACAAGGAACTAAGTGTGAGGCCATTTGACCCCATCAGACCAAGCTTCTAATCTCGAATTTGCAGCAAAACTTCATTATGTTCTTTAATACAAAATAAAATACCATGCCTTGGTGCAATATAACATGCATAGAGCAACAATGTTCAACAATACCTTGATTGAAAAGGGACACAGATAACTCTTAATTAAAAAGTATCTCCAATTACCCACCTTATGATTTTTAGATTTGCAGTAATTTTTTAATTGATCAGCCAGCTTTTGTGTAGTAAATATCATAGGTAACTTTTCTGGTAACGTTTGCTTTTCCAGATGCAGCAAGTGGGTTAAAATTATTTTTTGTTTAGGCTTAAGGAAGGGAAGAGATACAATTGTAGATTTCTTGATGATTAAAACATTGCGAAAACTTACCTCAAACAATAAAGGAAATTCATCAAATACTACTAAATTACCAATATCTTTTATTTTCATTATTATTTTTCTAAAAGGAAATCAAACCAAAAAAAATGCGCTTAAAAATTATATTTACTGTATTTATTATATTTACTGTATTTATTTTATACTGCGGTTGATTTTTTGCATAATTGCCAACTTCTTTTTGTTTAAATAGTAAAAACACTTGGCAACACTTGAAGTCATAAGTCAAAAACAGATGGCTGTTTTTGCTTTTATCTGTTGTTGTTTTCTGCATGTTTACATGCAGTTTCTTAAATAAAAAGATAATTTTGTATTAAAAGTTACTTTAAATAAAATTTTTATTATTTATTATTGAAGATTGGGATAAAATTTTTAAAATACTTTGTTGTCTTCAAAAAATCAACTATCAAGTCATAGCTGACAACATGAATTTCTTAAGGCAAACATTTAGCGTTACGAAACAATTGACGGCGCAGGGTAAGTTCTATATTATGTACATGGTTCCGCTCCTGGAAAACTAAAATTTTATAAGTAAGCTCTAGATAAGTTATGAAGATATATTGCTTTATGTAAATAAGCTTAAGGAAACAATGCAAATATGAAACTAAAATTATTCCAATATGACTACTGATCCATTAAAATTTCCTTAGCAAAATCCAAACAAAACATAGCAAAATAGATCCTGCCACAAAATTGAAAGCATACTTTAGGGATGATATTTCTATGTTTTATATAATTTGGTGTTTAATATTAACGAAAATTACCTTTTTAGAATTAATGTAAAAAAACACATACTTATACATTAATCTAAGTGAGATGCTATTCTGAAATCCTTATTTTTCTTAAGAAATATTTTTTTGTTACTTTTTGAGACTTTACATAGTAATAAAACTTACTTTAGTTAAAATTAATGCCCTCAGTTTGGATTTTTATCATAGGCTTTAATAGATTTTGGCATAACTATTATCAATATACTTACATACCCATGTACATCTTCAAAAAAAAAGAGTAATTTTGTTAAACTGATTGTAATTTTTGGTCATTTTTATTTATTACTTTTTGAAATTTAATAATTTTAATGTATTTTTGTAGATAAAATTTTTTAAAGTTCTTTTTTGTATTTTTCTTTTTTTTGTGTTATTAATATAGGTAGTAGAATAAGGGTATTGGGGGCTTACAACTTGCTAAAATAATTAAATTCCCAAACATATTTTCTCTTCTTAAGGAATCTGCTGGCAAAGTTGGCTGTATGTTTATATGCGATGTCATAAAGATCAATTAAGCCTACGAGAGCCAACTGACATATCCTTTGATAGAGCCAAGGCTTTATTCGTGAAAATGTGGAGTTGTTTATTTAAAGCTTTTGGGAAGTGAGTACGATGACAAAAAATTTTTCGCATCTTCTATATGGAACATGTATGAAACTGATCTTCCAAAAGTTGTTGCTACGAAAGGAAAGCGACAAATAGGAGCAATGAGTTCGGCAGAACGCGAATCATTCATTACGATAATTATATGCATGAGTGCGGCTGGATATTTTTTCCCTTTTTTTTCATATTTCCACGAAAAATATCAATGCGCAACTTATGATAAATGTCCTACCTGGTTCAAACCGATATTTTTTTATTTCCTTAATCAAGCCCTAATCCGGGCCATATATGATTAATAATGATTAATAATATATGATTAAATATATGATTAATAACTTTCATATGTAATGGTTAACAATTGTGAAATTTTAACATTAATTCTAACATAAGTTTAATTTTATTATCAGTGGGAAACATAGTTCTCATTTAACTATAATTTAACAAATATTTGACTTTAATGGTTGAAATAGAATAAGTAAACGTCCTTAAATTTATAGGAAGTGCATTCCATAACCTGAAAGTCCTTATCAAGAATGATCTTTCTAGGCAGAATAAAAGTGGATTTCTTGGCGAATGGGAGAGATGGAATAATTGAAATAGGCAAAGGGGCGATCTACTAGGAATTATCCGGTACAGGGCTGTAAGATTACTTATATTAATAAAATTTTTAATTGAACATGATAAAAAACTTATCGTATAGCTGGAAACATGATCTCTAAAATTGAGTTGAAACACAAATCCAATTATGCAATGAAATATCAAGCTTAACCTTCTCAACTGAGTTTGAGTTGTCCCTGTATAAACCTCCAGACAATATCGAATATGCGTCATTAAAAGAGAATGAACCAGATTAAGTCTTATTCTAAACGGTAGATAGCAATCTAAATTGTATAAAGTGCGCAGTGTATGACATATTTTATTAGAATCTTCTGATATATGTCCACCAAAGCTTAAGTTTGCATCTAGAGTAACCCCTATAAAAACCGTATTGTCTCTACAAATTTGATATTGACACCTTCAAAGAAAACATGTAGATTAACTCGATCTTCGTTGGTAGCTCCAAAGGTCAAAGCTAGTGTTTTATTAGGGTTAAATTTCAGTCTGTTAATGCCAGCCCGATCAGAAGTTAGCTTTAACACATAATAGTGGCTTCGTGTGAATCAATGAAATCCTTATCTCCGCTAAACAGCAAGTTTATGTAATCTGCGAACATAAAAGCTCTGCAATTCGAAACCTCTATGTATTTAGGGTAATCATCAACAAACATAAGGAATAATAATGGAGAAAGTGAAGAGCCCTCAGGTAATCCACTTGTACACTCCATAATGGAGGATACCAATCCATTTAATCCTACGAATTGTCTTCTACCAATTAAGTATGAGTACATAAGTTTACATGAAGTAGAGGAAAATTGGAATTGTGAATATAGCTTGTTTACTAATATATTATAGTTTACGGTATCGAAAGCCTTACTAAGGTCTAAAGATACAAGTGTTGATATATTTTGAATATTAATATTTTGGCGAATGTGTTCTGTGAGAGACAACAATAAACCATATGTGCTACCTCCAGTCCGAAACCCATAATGATTATCATTTAATAATTTTCTGGAGTCAACATGTTTTTGAATCTGATCCTTCAGTACCACCTTAAACATTTTCGATAAAGTGTTTAAAATACTTATTGGTCTGTAATTTTCAACTGAGTTAATTCCCATTTTTTTCCGAACAGGAACCACATATTTACCAACTGGTTTCATCATCTAGAAGCAAAGATCTTTTGAATCTTTCGCGTGAAAATGGTGTAACTATAATTTCTTTACCCCCACATTCAAGTCAAGTGCACGATTGCCAGATTAGGGGATTTTTTTTGCACTTATGGGAGAATTTGGTGGTTAACATTTGTTAGGGGAAAAATGAGGGGTTAAAAACTATTTAGGGTGTTTTTTGGGGGATTTTTTTTTATCTATTTCTGATAGGTTCTTCTAAACTATTTAAACAAAGTATTAGAAAGCTGATTTTTTTGTTATGCGTGTAGTATGTCATGAAAAAACAACAAAATTCGTATATTAGTAACGAACTCTAATTTTAAGAATACTCTTACAACAACACAAGAAACATCCAGTACACATTCCTACTTCGCTTCTCTTAGTTGAGATGTAGGAATGTGTATGACAAATACATAATTTTCTATTTTTAAAATTTCTTATTTTTAAAACACAAAAGTTCATTAAATTACCTGTATCTCCTCCATTGCTGCTTGAAATTGAGATGCTAGTCTATCAGGAAGCTGACGGTTCGAATCCCAAAAAATTTTAATATTTTAATTAAAAATAAAAATAAATAAAAAGTTTTTAAAATTAGAACAAATTTTTTTAGTTTTTGCTACGAAAACCCTTTTAAGAGACATTAAATTAAACGCCTTCTACCAGACAATTTTCGGAAGACCTTCTGAAACGCTTGCCGGCAGAAGCGACAGTGGAAGGCCTGCTACGCAATAACAACCTGTGTAAAAAAGACATGGGAAGGGAATGCAAACATAAGGCCTTGTGCCTCCAAAAGAAGGAGTAAAGAGGTCTTCTAGAAGGTCCTCATACTCCTTCTTTTTACCACTGGGTATTTATATACACATAAATATGTAAATACCTTAATATAATGAAAACTTAAACACCTAAAATTTTTGTTTTGGGGGATTTTTTGTAAAAATTGGGATTAGTTTGGGGGATTTTTTTATTTAATTAATTTGGATTTTACTTTTTTAAATTACAGAAAAAAATTTATTTATGTAATCAAGAAAAATGATTTTAGGGGAGAGAGAAAAAAATCTGGAAACCGTGGTCAAGAGATGCAGCCTCTGGACAAAACATTTATGGGGCCCAAAAAAAACTTTTTGCAGTGAAGTAGCAAAAATAAAATTTATTAGTTCTTCTTATGATAAATTTTGGAATTTATCAATTTAAAATTAAAATTTTTTTGTACGTTTTTTGGGTTTCCATATAATATGTACATATGTATATATACAAGTTTTCTCTTTGAGCATAGTACTTTTAAATTATAAATACTTTTGAGCAACATATCCACAAATTTATAAACCAAAAATGTTTATTTAATATTACATACCGCTTATGGCCTTATCGCTAGGTTCTTGAATAAATAAATAAGTAAATAAATAAATAAAATATTAAAACACATAAAAACAATTCATTCGAATCTTATATACCCTTCACCATAGTAGTGTTAGATATTATGTTACCCTTTTGTTTCTTTGAAAAAATTTTTTTAAGTTTGTTTTTTTTTTAATTTTTAGTTAAAATTGTTTTAAAAAATTTTTTCGAAAAATTTTTGTAAAAATTGTTATGTAATTTTCTTTCCCAAATTTGTTTGAAATTTTTTTTTTCCAAATTTTTGAAAATTTTTTGTAAAATTTTTGTTTTTAATTTTTTGTATATATTTTTTAGATTTTTTTTTTACTTTTTTTTAAAATTATTTTAAATTTTTTTTTTTGAAAATATTTTTGAAAAGTTTTTATAAAAGTTTTTTTTGTAAAAATTAGGAACTTCCTGAAATCTACAAAAACATCCTTAAAAAATTTCCTCAAATTAACACCCCTAATGGGCCTATTGAGTGCTCCTGGTTACTAGTTGGCACCTTGTGGGTCTATTGGCTACCTCTGTATCTATTGCTTTCTATAAAGGCCTTTAATACAAATCAAAACAGAAAAACCTTACCAACCTAAAAATAAACAGAAAATCGGCCCTCGCAGGGAGTTATTGATCCCCCGAGATCTGTATGCACTACTTGCGATCTACCTGTCGTGGTCTAATATTTATTTAACAAAAAAAAAGCAAAGGAGAATCATTAAAACCTCCAAAGTTTTGATGTTGCTGAATTACACTTCCAAAATTTTCGAAACTATGCCTAGCAGATTGGTGGGCTTAAATCTTCTGTATCTCGTCTGGTGCCTTAGCAAACGCCATTACCACCCGAACACGGGTAGTAATGTCGTTTGCGAAATAAATAAAATAAATAAATACCTAATACTTCCCAATTTCTAAACAAAAGAAGTTTTTTTAATACGTATGTATATATGTATGTATGTATGTATGTATGTATGTATGTATGTATGTATGTATGTATGTATATATGTATGTATGTATGTATGTATGTATGTATGTATGTATGTATGTATGTATGTATGTATGTATGTATGTATGTATGTATGTATGTATGTATGTATGTATGTATGTATGTATGTATGTATGTATGTATGTATGTATGTATGTATGTATGTATGTATGTATGTATGTATGTATGTATGTATGTATGTATGTATGTATGTATGTAAGTATGTATGTATGTATGTATGTATGTATGTATGTATGTATGTATGTATGTATGTATGTATGTATGTATGTATATTTTTTTAAATCCTACGAAGAGTGTTTAAGGTCCAGCGTTGTGATTGTATTTGTGAAAATATATTTGTATGTGTTACCCAGACGATGCTGGATGCGCCCAATGCCGTAATGTGTTTTTACCACGTACAGGTCCTTTTCACTGATCTCCTCATGCTCCGCAACCCAAACACTTTTTACACGGTATCAGTAGGGCCAGAGATTAAATTCATACACTCCATAACACATTTTGACTTCCACCACACTGCTGCTGACATAAAAATGTCAAAAATGTGTCCGTATTACAGAATTCTTTGGTCGGTGTTCTTAGGATTTACTCTGATAGCATTCTTCTTAGCCCAGACGATTAGTTGCTCCAAAGGCGATTCTATGAGTTCGTTTATCCTTTTTATATTTCACTGAAAATATTACAAATATTTAGTATCGATTAGATAGATTTTTTTAAGAATCAAATTTTGATACACATGATGTTAGTTTTGTTTTCTTTTTAATTCTAGGTGATTACTAAAATAAGTGTTGTAAACTACATAAAAACCAACAGTAAAATTTGAACCATTAAAGCGCCTATACTTTTAATGTAAAGATAAATTATGTACGGTTGTACGGAATCTATCGTGTGTAAGCCCAATTCGCACTTGACCGTTTTGGTTTTCTAACTCCCGTTTACCAACGTGTGATAAGAAATTTCGTTTCGAAAACATTTATCTATCTTCTTCTATATATATAAAGCACAAAATGTGTTTGTTTCTTTGTTCGAAAGCTATAGTTGCCTACACCAGTGAACCGATCTTTCTAAATTTTTCACAGTTTGTTATTGGATACACGGATGGTACTTATTTTTTTGATATTCGATGTGGGCGTGGCACCTTCCATACACACTAAATATTTATCATCGTGTTGCTTGGTAACCGTAATAGCTAGAGCTTTGAAATTTTTCACCAGTAACCTCTATATTAACAAGAATAGTTTAGAGAAAAATATGTGGGCGTGGTATCTTCCATACAAAGTGAAAATTTATTATCGTGTATATAGAAAACTAGAATATATATAGAGCCTTGAGTCTTTGCACTATACTAATGCGTATAGTCCACCAAAATAAAAAAATTATATGTGGTACCTCCCATATAAAGTGAAAAATTATTATTCTGTATCTAGAGAACTGCAATAGGTAGCGCCTTAAAATTTCGCACAAGTAACCATCATAACGTACATAGTCTAATTAAACACAGACTGAATTGGAATAGAAGCCGTGGTACCTCCCATACAAAGTGAAAAATTATTATCGTGTTTCTGGCGAACTACCAGAGATAGCGCCTTGAAAATTTGCATGAGTGCAAATGCGTATAATATACTAAATAACATAATGAATTGGGACAGTGGGCGTGGTACCTTCCATATGAAGTGAAAAATTATTATCGTGGTACCCCCTATACAAAGACAAAAATTATGATTCTGTATCTAGAGAACTGCAATAGGTAAAGTCTTGGAATTTAGCATCAGTAACCCCCATACGAAGATACATTGTGTAGAGAAACATAGACTAAATTGGAATGGTGGGCGTGGTACGTCCTATACATAGTGAGAGATTATTATCGTGTAGCTAGAAAACTGCAATATATAGAGCCTTGAGGCCTTGTACGAGTAACACCTATGCTAATGCACATAGTCTACTAATACATAAAATGGATTGGGGCAGTCGGCGTGGTACCTCCTATACAAAGTAAAAAATTATTTTCGTGTACATGGAGAACTACAATATATGGAGCCTTGAAACTTTGCACAAGTAACCCTCAGAGTAATGTGCATTGTCTAGCAAAATAGGGACTGAATTACGATAGTGAGAGTGGTACCTCCCATAAAAAGTAAAAAATTATTATCATGTTAAAACTAGATTGAATGAAAACAGTAGACATTTTCGATGTGAGAATAGCGTGCGTTTTCAAATGAAAGGTTGGCCATATTTTTCTTCTAAGTTTTTATTGTATTTTTTGTGGATGGGTATAGCGTAGCGCAACGGGGGTAGCTAGTTTTATATAAATAACAAGATGGCAACCTATACAGACTCAAATTTGTCGTATTCGTTAGATATTGGGTTTTTAGGCCAATACAAATTCGAAAATTAAATACCTTATGCGACTTAAAAAAAGCTCTAAATAAATTTATTTATTTATTTAAAAATAGGGGTAGACGCAGGAAAGAATCACCACATAATAAATCTGACAAAATGTAATAGAGTTTGAAAACAAAACTTAAAATATGGTCGTCGACAGATGTCACATTGGTAAATAACTCTTTCACAGAAACAAACAAATCAATAAGTACATAACGGATTAGAAAATATAGAATATAAATAAAAGTATGTATGTATGTACTCGTATCTATAAAAATGATGATTTATATTCTTTTATTTAGAAAAATTTTTGATTTTTCATTTCGCCAATATAAAAACATACATATGATGACAAAAGACAGCAAAAACAACAAAAAAACAACAAAAATATTCCCATTTCAAGAAAAAAAAAAATAAAACATTTGTTACAATAGAAATCAATATGCGAATATGAACTGTTTTGTTACTTTCCACTAATCTCCGAGGAAAATCTTTAAAAACAATGGTCAATAGAAAGTGTATGCCTCTGCTGCAAATATCTCTGCCGATTATTATTATTCTATTTTTTTTTTCATTTTTTGATAATTGCGACCAAATGACAAGGTTTGTAGGGAAAGCAACACTTTTTTTGTTTGCTTTATTATTTCGGATTTTGTTCAGTGATTGATAGTTATTGTGCGTAGTTTTATAATAAAATTTAATACAATTGTTTTTAGTTTTGAAAACTGACCCTTTCTTTTTATGGTCCTGCAAAAAATTATTTTTCAATATTGTTTTTTTTCTCAGATCTTTTGTTTATAAAGACTATAAAATACAAGCAAATCTTATCCTTGTTCCAATAAATTATTATTTATTTAATCACTTTAGCTTTTAAAAATATGTACTTATGTCTGATTTTATTTTATTTAAATCATTCCAAGGCGAATTCATAACAGGTGATTGCAGTGGCGAAAAAGCTCATCAGGTGTTTCAAGGCATATTAATCAGGTAGCCTCACAACGGAGGGGAAATATTAATAATGTTTACCACGGGAGGCAAATCCACCCAACTGTCTAGAACTTCGGACTGTGAAAAATTCTTAGGTTCTTGAAAAAAAAAAAGAATTGAAGAAAACAGGATTTTAAGCGTAACTGCACCACCTTCTTTAATAAGAAACAAGCAACTATAAATTCTTTAATGGATTTCCGGAAAAAGTGGATCAATTTTCCATATCGAACCAGTTGGAGATCAAAAGATTGCAGATTGTTATTCTATATTTTTTTGCTGTTACTTCTCTTGGGAGCATAAGGCTTCTACAAAACATCTCCCATCATTTCTGTCCTTAGAACCATGGTTTTGCCAACTGTTGCTACCTAGGAAGAACGTCTTCATATGATTGTGTAGAACCTTACAATGTGGTGTGGAGTCTTACAGAACATTTCTCATTTATTTTTTAACTTTTCCTGCGGTGGTAAGGATGCGCTTCTTTGATGCCACGAGGAAGCTGGAACGTTTTAATGTGGGAGCGTATGGAGGGAGGTTGAAGTTTCTTAATTAAAAACTCGAACACAGCGATGAAAATTTTTTTGTCTGCCGGAATTTGAAACAGGGTCCCTCGGTTTGAATTTTTGCTCTTTTAATCACTTTCCTCTATCACATACGAATCTGAACACAATAAAAACTCTGTCCTTTAATTTCTGCCACTGTTTACATTTATAAACGTGCCCAATGAATGCTGCCAATGAACATTACAAAATTCTCGAAAATATTGCGGAAATTAATATCAAAGAATTACAAAACATACATATATAGTTTAAAACTAAAAAATATTCGAATAAAAAATTTGGACAAATTTATTCGAATAATAAGTTTTATTCGAATACATTTCACAGAATTAAACAGATTTTTCAAACAAAAAACAAAAAAAAAAAAAACAACAATATTAAACAATTAATCGTAACATTCAATTACGCTCGATATTTTATGGAAATATTCGAGTAGAAAACTTATGCGGATAACATTATTCGAATAATAAATTTTATTCGAATATAGTTTGCAGAATTAAACATACATTTCAAAGCACAAAATAACTATGATATTAAACAGTAAAATCCATAACATTCAATTACGCTCGGTATTTTGTAGAAATATTCGAACAAAAAATTTATTCGAATACAATTCACAGAATTAAACAGACATTTCAAAGCAGAAAACAAACAACATGAAACAGTAAAATTCTTAGCATTCAATTACGCTCGGTATTTTGGGGAAATATGCCAATAAAAAATTTATTCGGATAAAATTATTCGAATTAACTTTATTCGAATACAATTCAAAGCAAAAACAACATTATAAAGCAGTAAAATATTCGAATAAAAAATTTATTCGTATAAAATTATTCGAATAATTAACTTTATTCGAATACAAAGCATAAAAACAACATTAGGAAGGAGTAAAATCATTAGCATTCAATTACGCTCGGTATTTTGTGGAAATATTAGAATTTTTTTGTATAAAATTATTCGAATAATAAATTTTATTCGAATGTAGTTCGAAGAATTCAACATACATACATACATTTCAAAGCACAAAATAACTATGACATTAAACAGTAAAATCCGTAACATTATATTACGCTCGATATTTTGTAAAAATATTCGAATAAAAAAATTTTTATTCGAATAAAATTTATTCACAGAATTAAACAGACATTTTAAAACAAAAAACCGACAACATAAAACAGTAAAATCCTAAGCGTTCAATTACACTCGGTATTTTGAGGAAATATTAGCATAAAAAATTTATTCGAATAAATTTATTCGAATTAACTTTATTCGAATATAATTCAAAGCAAAGAACAACATTATGAATAATCATTAGCATTCAATTACGCCCGGTTTTTTGGGATAATATTCGAATAAAAAATTTAGTCGAATAAAATTATTCGAAAAATTTATTCGAATACAATTCAAAGCAAAAACAACATTATAACAACATTAAACAACATTATTCGTATAAAATTATTTGAATAATTAACTTTATTCGAATAATTAACTTTATTCGAATACAATTCAAAGTATAAAAACAATATTAGGAAGGAGTAAAATTATTAGCATTCAATTACGCTCGGTATTTTGTGGAAATATTAGAATTTTTTCGTATAAAATTATTCGAATAATAAATTTTATTCGAATGTAGTTCGAAGAATTCAACATACAGACATACATTTCAAAGCACAAAATAACTATGACATTAAACAGTAAAATCCGTAACATTATAATACGCTCGATATTTTGTAAAAATATTCGAATAAAAAAATTTTTATTCGAATAAAATTTATTCACAGAATTAAACAGACATTTTAAAACAAAAAACCGACAACATAAAACAGTAAAATCCTAAGCGTTCAATTACACTCGGTATTTTGGGAAAATATTCGCATAAAAAATTTATTCGAATAAACTTATTCGAATTAACTTTATTAGAATATAATTCAAAGCAAAAAAACAACATTATGAATAATCATTAGCGTTCAATTACGCTCGGTATTTTGGGAAAATATTCGAATAACAAATTTAGTCGAATAAAATTATTCGAAAAATTTATTCGAATACAATTCAAAGCAAAAAACAACATTATGAAGCAGTATAATCATTAGCATTCAATTACGCTCGGTATTTTGCAGATATTTGTTGAGCGAGTTTCTCGTAGGGATATGGGCCATGCAAAATTCAAATAACCTAGAAACTTTAAGGATAGATGAATGGAAAAGTTAACAAGCAAAATTGCAGATTTGAAACGGTACGGATAAAGAATGTAGCCATTATGTTGTATGTAACTTTCGTTTGACTTTTTTCGCTCGTTATTTTTTATTACGAAATTATTATTGAAAATTTAAAATTGCTTTAACGCACACAAAGGTTTGACAATTATTACAACAACATCCAAAATGACCACCCATTGTGGGAATGAATTTGAAAATACTTGTTTAAAAACCAACAACAACTTTAATCCCTACTCTTTTTTTCTTTTGTCATGTTTAAATTACCAAAATGACCAAAACCAATGATTGACAAAAAACAAAAAAAAAAACAAAGGAATGCGAAAAACCAACAGAAAAGTATGTGAAATTTTTTTGACAACTTAAATAGCCACACAGAGATTAATGAAATAAACATTTGCATGTGAATTGGAAAACAGGAACGGGGAAAGAAAAATAATATTAAAACTGGTCTAAAACAATTCATAAAAAATAATATAAAAGGTGGCTTCAAATGACTTATTTTTGACGTTTGTATGTATTTTAATATTTATTATTTTTAAGGATTAATATAGAAAAGGACTCACTTATTGCAATTTTAAACACCTGAGTGTTGAAATTGATAAAGTGTAGGGGGTTGTTTTAAATTTTAATATTAAAGCAAAAGTGAAAGTAAAAGTGAAAACCTGGGTTTTACTTTAATCGAAATACAGAATAGTACACGAACGTACTGTACTTTAGAAGTAAGTAATTTCTATTACGATGCTTTCTAATTTCACAGCACAGTACGACGAATAGGATGAATTTAAAGAAGTGACAATACTTTTATTGAAATCTGTTATTCTCTGGACATTTTTATATCCTTTGGTACCAGATTGTATAAACATTCTTTATATTTTTCACTTCCTCCATGATTAAAATTATGATTTTGATTTAAATTATGATAAAATTATAACAAATTAAAAATAAATTTTTGTTTACATTTAGCAGCTGATAGTGTGACCAAAAAATAAAAAAAGGAATATAAAAGAGAAGAAATAAAAACAAAAAATAAATTTAAAACAAAGTTATATATAAATTTCATTGTATGCAAAGTTATACATTTAGAAAAATGTTCAATTAAATTGTAAAAACACTTGCAATCTTCTGAAATGTATGACAACCATCAAAGAAGGTTTGTCTTCACATGTTGCAAAAAAGCCTTTTTTGATCTAAACTTGAATATGCCAGGACCTCAATGGCAACAGTACCGGAGTACATTGACAAGAAAATAACAAGTTGACAAAACTCCTTGTAGACTGTCCTTGCATCTTGAGAAGATGCCTGAGGCTGACCCCAACCTCCCCAGTGCATGTTATTTATGCCTTAGCCAATATGCTAACTAAAGAAAGAGGTCTCTTTTTCACTGCGAAAGAATTTATGAAAGTCAAATTGCACAACCGAGCTCTTTACGACTCTGTTGTTAATGGCCCTGAACTCTAGCTACAGTTATGTTTACTCAAGGTTCAACCATCTTTATAACCATCTTTAAGAAAATCCATATAACCATCTTTAAGAACATCAAGTGTGAAAAACTCCAAATCATCGACAATTTGATACAGCATGGCAAAGCAAATGTCCCAAAAGAAATGGTCCAGGCTATCTACAACAAGGAATTACACCACTACGGTAAACAAAAGCCTGGCTTTGCGATTTTTAACATCACAAAGAACTGGAATTTCTACTTCAGTCTTAACTTCAAGTCGTCAAACACTTTTGCTGAGGTTTTGGCTATCAAAAAAGCAGTGGACATAGCTGAAGAAGACAATCTTCCTGATTTTGTCATCTTTACTGATAGCCTTGCAGCATGCAAGATCTTAAAACAAGATAAAACTGAAAATCAGAACTATTTGACAAAATTAACAAAGAACCTTTCAGGAACATCAAAATTATCTGGGTTCTCAGTCACAAAGGGATATGGTTCAACGAAAAAGCAGATACATTGGGCAAGAATGCTATTGACGTCGGTGCTCCCCTAGATATTAGTTTTACACCTAAAGAAGCACTAAGAGAAATACGAAAGCAACTTATAGTAGAATGGAATGACGACTTCCTACACTTGTCAGAATGTAAGGGAAAATTTTTCGCCAAACTCTTTCCTAACCTACCCAAAAAGCCCTGGTTTAACCATGCAGAATGCAATGCCAAGAAGTCCAAGTTTATCAATAGACTTTTAGCCGGCCACACATACGACAAAACCTACCTAACACTACAGAAAGTGCCGAACATCTCATCTTCAAATGTACCAAATTTAATAACCTGGGAAAGAAATTCAAATTTTTTAGGAAATTTAAGTCTCTTTATGCGAGACTGGCAAGGTCAGCATGTATACCCAACTGGCTGAATTTATCAACGAAGCTGGTCTGGATATTTAGCTACTGGATAGTATTGGCATTCTTAGTTCACATAAAATAACCATACTGTTTACATACTTCCAAGTCAACCACGTTCCTATTAAAACACATGCTTGAAAGTTCACTTTTACTATAGCAGCAAAAGTCTCTGCTATGGTATCAAACGACTTCTGTTTAACCTGGCAGTATGTCTTTTTTGACACCCATCTTACTTTCTTTTTCAATGCCAAAAAAAAAATGAAATTGTATGTTAGAAATAAAGAAAAAAACAATTCTTTACATAATAATTCTTGCAAAAAAACCGACATCAAATTCTATGATGACTTTTTTCATTACATTGATGTCAGTTTTCTTCTTAATGATGACAAGTCATTAATTTTATGAGGACTCTTTCTATCAGTGTAGGTGAAATCGCTTTTGCTTAAAGTGGTTTTACACGACGTGTATTTGTCATATGACTTGTCACTTTTCCATGTGTAAATTCTAAACACGTCGTGTGAACCCTTTCAAATATAACATGTGTATTTTTCATGTTTACAATACATATGACATTTTTCATTTAGAACGTGATCTATTTTGATGTGACAAAGCATCTGACATCCTGTAATGCCAACTTGATATTTTGCTATTTTAGGTTTTTTTTTTGTGGTACCGAAAGCACTAAAAGTGTGACAAAAGCACTACCTTGCCATCTTTGCATCAGCTGCGGTTGGCAATACAAAACTGTGTGGCGGAAAAATTATATATTATAGGTTATGGCAGATGTAATTACACATGTACGTTTGAAAGCAAAAATTATAAAACGTATGTAAAATGATTATTTTGACAAACACATGAAATTACATATGGGTTATCAAACTGACAAGTCATATGACAAACACACGCCGTGTAAAACCACTTTTAACTTTGTTATACAGTGAAGTGCACAAATGAGTACATGTTTGTACTTTGAGCACTTTTTGTTTCATAAATATAAAAGTAATAAAGCAAATCCACAAATTTTTATTGACGTTTATTAAGTATCTAGAACTTAATAAAATTATATAAAATTTGTAACAAAATGCATCAAGCATCAAAAAACCAAAATAACTCTTATGTACTCAATTTTGCAGCTCTGCATTTTATGAAGAATTTGAAGAAAAGAAATGAAAAAGTAACGTTATTTTTCAAGCTTTTTGCTTTTTATTAGTTTTTTTTTAAGAAGACATAAGCTTGACATTATTTAAATCGCGTGTGGTAAAAACATTGTGTAAATTTTTGAACAAAAATCAAATAAATACCTAACATGACTGAAAGAGGCTGTTCTACCCGGGAAATTGCAAAAGAACTGAAAGTAAGTCAATCAGAGGTCATAAGGGTACAAAAACGGTGTTCCGTTGTTCCAAGCCTCAAGTTAGAGGTCGTAAAAAAAATTTTAACTAATGCGGTCGCACGTCTAATGACAAAAGAAATGAAAAGAGATAAGTTTTTAACACCAAAAGATGCTTCGTTAACAATCGGAAAACCCGTTAGTCGGTAGACGGCATGTAGAGCCCTTCGCGACATTCGTTATTTTGCAGCAGTAAAAAAAAAACAAAAACCTGCATTGTCGTAAAAAAATGTAAACGCACGGTTAAAATTTGCCAACGGGCACAAAACTTGGACAGTGGACGACTGGAAACGTGTGACCTGTTCAGACGAATCCAAATTCAAACGTTTCTAATTCGACGGTAAACAATATTGCTGGTGCCGCCCTGGTGAATAAATTCAAAGGCGCCATGTGAAGCAAACTCTGAAGCATGGTGGATGAAACGTCATGGTATGGGGTTGCTTTATGTGGTGAGACCTTGGACCATTGGAAAAAATTTATAATATAATGAAGAAAGAAGACTATTTGAGGATTTTTTAGACTCATCTTCCTGATTTTGTAGATAACAGCGCCTATCCTGCAGAAGAAGTAAATTTTCAGCAGGATGGTGATCCAAAACACACGTCCAAAATCGTGAAAATAGTCCAAAATGGTAAGCAAAATTTTCAATTAATGCAGTGGCCAGCACAAAGTCCCTTCCTCAATCCGATTGAGAATTTGTGGTCAATCGTGAAGAGACGGTTGGGACAGTACCCATCAGCCTGTAACAATTTGGCAGCGAATCCAAAATGAATGGAAGAATATTTCAAAAGAAACTGTACAGAAATTGGTGGAGAGATTGCCAAATCGCGTAATTCATGTCTTACAAAATAAAGGGCTTTGGACTAAGTATTAAAAATATTCGTATTCCGCATGATTTTTCAACGGTGCAAAATTGAGTTTTCGTTTTCTTTATTTTTTGAATTTTACACTGTTTTGTTAAGTACCTGATACTAAATAAACTACAAAAAAACATTTTGAATTTGCCTTATTACTTTATTTCTATGACATAAAAACTGCTCAAAGTACAAACTTGTACTCATTTGTGCACCTCACTGTATGTAGGCCAAAAGATAAATTTCTCGCATATGTTTTTATATTTCATAATTTATTCATATTTTATAAATTTCTTATTTCTTTAACAAATTAAAAATTAATTTTTGTCAATATTTAAATTGTAAACATGGCTCTTCTCTTCATCCAAAATCGTCAAATCATCTTTCTAAAATCATTTTTCAAGAGCAAACAGCCAGCTGTACTTCCCCACTACCACTTTAACATAATTTTGTGCGAACGTGTGGCCAACGTGCTGCAGAAGCATGTTTGGCAGAAGCCAATCAATTTCCAGCATTTTCGTTTCTTGTTTTTTTTTTGATATAAAATGGAACATGCGACAAATAAAGCGTACCGTACCGTCCTTAAGAAACACACTGCAAAACGAACATTAAATAAAAGCAGGCAGGTGAAAAGAATTTTCAATCATTTTCAAACGCCTCTAAATGTTTACAATGAAATTAAAAGTAGTATAATGAGAAGGCAAAATTTTATTTGAAAAGGATCAGTCAATTTAACCCTTCATTATAAGTGATGGGGGTTAATGGTAATTTATTAAAATTTTGATGAAGAAATTATTGTTTGACAATGTTTTGAAGCGTGTTGAGCACGATTCTAAAAAATAACATTTTTATTTAATACTTTTTTTTAAAAAAGGTACTTAAAAAAAGACATTTATAAAACACTTTTTTATACACAATTTTTATTTTCTTAAAGGGTACTTAATCCGAAAAAGTACTTTTAAAAAGTACTTTATAATAAAAGGTATTAAAAAGAACTTTTTAATAAAGAGAAATATTTTAGAATAAAATTAGTTTTAAATAGAAAATCAATTAGAAATGGATGGTTTACTTAATTTTTCTGAAGGATTTTAGGGGCCTTGGCAAAATTGATTTCAACCCAATTACGGACTAGAGGGCAGACGGCCGGATCCATAGTATATAGAAGGAAAATTGTAGAAAAAGAGTATAAGAAAAACTTTAAATTCTCCTATTTTTTCTAACTACTTTGGATTTATGGCCACCGAAAGAATAGCTGACTTGTAAAGTAACTGTAGTAAAAAAGAAAGTAGCGGTTAATGAAATCGACGGTGTGTCTTTAGAGATGCAATGGAAACCCCAAATAACGTAAGATGTACAAAACGATAAGTCGGGAAGTGAGAGAATCGTGATAACTCTAATAATTCAAACTCTGTTCTTTCAAAACATAATTCTTGCAAAAAAAAACCGACTTCAAAACAGACAAACTTAAAATCATGTTTCTTTAAGACGGTAATTATACAATGATTATATTATATTCGAGGAAGATTGTAGCAGGATTTTTTAAATGTCATTGCACAAACTGTCAATTCAGATAAAAAAAAACTAATTTTTGAATTCAATAATCTAAAACAAATATCAGTCGATTATCTACCTGGGGAGCAGTACTTCCGGAGTATATAGGGGCACAAGACCCCAGGTTTCTGTGCTTTTTCAGGTCAAACCAATGCCAAACGACTGTCTGTATACAGCGGATAAAAAGTTTGGCTATATACATAAAGTTACACTAACTATTGCGACACCCTGTAATTTCCGAGTTCAAATTTTATACTTGTTATAGCGGTCGTAGCAATACAGGTTCATTGTAAATTTCAACCGTCTGTCTGTAACGGCTTAAAAGTTTGGTCATATATATCACTTTTACATTAACTATTGCGACACCCTGTAATTTATAATTTTAAATATTTATACTTATTTTAACACACATAGTAATGGACATTCTGTCTAATTGTTAAGTGTTTGTCAATAACTATTTAAAAGATAGGGTCATATATATCAAATGACGTCACCTATTGGGACACCCTTTAAATTCAAATTTTAATATAAATACTTGTTAAAGAGAACTTTTTCATACAGATTCTTTGTAAAATTTAACTTTGTGTCCATATACATCAAATTACATCAACTATTGGGATACCCTTTAATTTCCAATTTTAAATATTTATACTTGTTATACCAGACATAGTAGTGAACACTCTGTCTATTTTTCAAGTGTTTGTCTATAACGGTTCCAAAGATGAGGACATAATGGTCAAATTACATCAATAATTGGGACACCCTTTAATTTATCAAAATTTTATACTTGTTGTAATAGCGGACTAAGCAATATAGGTTCTTTGTACATTTCAACTGTCTATCTATAACAGTTGAAAAGTTTGGCCATATATATCACTTTTACATTAACTATTGGGACACCCTTTAATTTCCAAATTCATATTTTACACTTGTTATTTTAGCGGACTTAGCAATACAAGTTCTTTGTAAATTTCAACTGTCTGTCTATAACGGTTCAAAAGTTTGGCCATATATATATCAAAATAAACCAACTAATGGGACACCCTTTAATTTTTAATTTTAAATATTTATACTTATTATAACAGACATAGTAACGAACATTCTGTGCAACTTTCAAGTGTTTGTCTATAACGGTTCAAAAGATAGGACCATAAAGGTGAAATTACGTCACCTATGGGGTCACCCTTTAATTTTTAATTTTATTTTTTAATTACTTTTTGTTATTGGGAGCTATAGTGATACGCACTTTTTTCTAATTTTAAATGGGTGACCTACAAATTTCATAATACACGTAAAAAACGTGTATGTTGTATGGGGACACCCTTTAATTTTTAAACTTTTAAACTGTTTTTAAAATGGGACCAATCTGTAGCCATAACCTTTCTAATGGCGCAAAAATTTTTAAAATCGGTTCAGAAATGACCGAGTTCTGAGGGCACAAACATAAAAAAAAGCAACATTCAGACGAATTGATAACCTCCTTCTTTTTTTGAAGTCGGTTAAAAAGAGAGGTAAGCAGATAATCTTCTGTGGCTTTCTACCAGGGTTCTGCTATGGTGTAGCGAGCTAATATGGTCCAATAATTGGACACTTAACCTAAAAGGGGGATAGAAGAAAGAAATTATGCTTAATAAGCACAGTAAAACGTTAGGGTTATTGAGGTACAGTTGAATTACTCCATGCCGAATAATTGCGTTGGGAACAGCCAGGACCCTTCAATTTCAAACATCATTTTACCGAGTAGTTAATCGGTGTGGATGATATTTGTATGTTTATGTTAGTGCCACGGTTAAGGGAACTTAGAAAGTAGGTAAAAAATTACAAGTCGACAATTAGAAATCATTTAAGCGTGGGAGCCAATTATGAGCTAAGAAGTAGCAATAGGAAATCACTGAAAAACAATATTAGTTCAAAAGTCAAATTGAACAGTAGTTATATGCATCAGAATTATATATGCGAGTACATCCCCTCGGGGGAATATTGTCATGACGCTAATGCCGCCGAGGTCCCCGAACCTTGGAGGTCTAGACGGTTTTGGCGCTAATACTTCCCAGAAGCCTTTAAATGGAAGATAAGAACGTTCGAGGTCTAGCCAGTGTTTGAACCAGTGATATTACAGTAACTAGTAGCTCCACGGGGACAACCTAACTATCCCCCCGTGATCGGTTATTGGTGACGCTCTTCGGGAAGTAACTTGGTGGCTTTGGTTTACGGCACAGAAACTGGGAAGGGGGTTTAACCATCCCCCCTGTGTTCTTGTACTTCATCAGAAGCCATTAATGCTGTGGCGGGAGTCTCCACTCCTAAACAAGGGGCATAAGCATGGTGTTACCAGACTTCTTCTAAAATGTCTACTTGTTGTATTGCTGTGCGCAACAAGGGCGTAGGTAGACGCATCTTATTCACTTAAGGACATGATTCACTATCATACTCAGTCGTACGATTTGTCAAAAATAGCATGTGTGGCCAAAAAGTATGATAGTGTGGATTAAAAGGGTATGTGTGCGACACACTTTTTGATAGATCTGTACGATTTTATAATCTTTTGAAAAAAATTCATAAAATATTATTTTTCCATGCGATCAGAGTTGCAAAATCTTATTTTAAATGACAGTGTGGCATCTACATTGCCATTTTGAAACGATTTTTTGAGTAGAACAGAATTCTGTCAGACTTTTTTTTGTGATTGAATCGTACGATTGTGTAGGATAGTGAATCCCGGCATTAAGTAGTACGACCAGGTTGAAGCGTTAATCTAGGCACAATCTGTCTTCCCCTGCACATAAACTGTTACTATTTTGTTTTTGAAATACGAGTAAGATTAGATTATAAATAAAGATTTCCTTTTCTTGATCTTTTTCAGCTTTCACCAATTCTTTCCAGCAAATGCGTGAAATGGCTTCACTGTATCAAATGCATCGTACTGGTCCCCATGTTAAGAAACGTCCGCCACGTCAACCCTTAGATGGCAAACCCTTCGCCAAGGGTGTAGTTCTGAAGACTCTGATCAAAAAACCGAAAAAACCCAACTCAGCCAATCGTAAGTGTGTGCTGGTGCGTCTATCGACTGGCAAAGAAATGGTAGCCTATATACCCGGTATCGGCCACAATCTACAAGAACACAATATTGTATTGTGTCGTGTGGGTCGTGTACAGGATACACCCGGTGTTAAGCTGAAATGTGTTCGAGGTGTTTATGATTTAAATCATGTAGTTAAAAAATAAATAAATATGTATGAATAAACACTTGGTTAAATTCTTTTTAAAACAAATAAGAAATTGTTCAATTGTTTTTATTTTTTTAGAAAAAAGGATTTATGTTCATTTGCAAGATTACAATTGATGTTGGCCTTGTTGTGTCTTTGTGGCACTTTACTTGCGATGGCATAAGAGCAAACCAGTAATGCAATTGTTTGTCTGCCTGGCTGCACTTGCCACTGATTATTGTGAAGCAACATTTTTGTGGTTTGTTAGGGATTAAGATTTTTTTTCATTTTTATTTTTTTAACTTGAGTCCATTTGAGTTTTCGTAATCTTAAGTCAACAACTTCATTTTACCAAATAATTGTCCCCTTTTGTTTTAATGCTAAATTTTCTTTAAAGTCTTTGTTACTGCTTTTTGTATGAAAATCTTTTTATTTTTTTTTATTTTTGGTTTGTGTCCTTTGTGTCCTTTCACAATGCCATTATAACTAAACAGGATTTGCAAAGTATTTTTACGCTTTAGTATTTTCTTTTTTTGTTCTTCTGTATTTTAATCTTAACGTACATATGTCCTAATATCTTTTGTGGTTTTATCGATAATTTATTTCATTTCATTTATTTTCTCTATCTGTTTTTTGCATGCTCATTATTCGCTTAAATAAATTGTTTTGTTTTAAGGATCTTTTTCGTCTCGCCCAAACGCCCTTTTTTCACAGCCATAATCATTACGTCTTTACGTCTTGTGTTACATGTCATTTCCAAGGAACCTTAACGACTACATAATAAGGGATTTACTGTGTGTTTTGACTCAGCAAATGATCAAAACCTTAATAATGTCTAGGGTTAGTCTTGAGCCAAAGATTTCGCAAATTCCAAGATAGTTGTTTTTTTATTTAATGCCAGAGTTGCAATTAAGTAATAGTCTTGAAATGAAGAATATGTTGTCTAGTTGTAATTAGTTTAATTTAGATATAATTGAAGTACCTTAAGCTGGTTAACTGGGCAAGATGAAAATCGGAGAAGATGATACTTGCAGACTGTGCCTGGAAGAGACTGAGACGGTAGCGCACGGTGTTTGTGAATGTCCAGCACTGGATAGCATAAACCTTAGGACCCACGCACTAGGGGTATTTTGCTAATCTAGCCGGACATTAGGCCAAAAATTAATTTTGAGAAATGTAAAATTTAAGTACGCAGCTCGACAGTCAACAAAATTCTATATCGTATAGAAAATTCTGAAGGCTTTTATACGATTTTAAGAGGTTTGCAATATATTTTTTGTGTTCACTTTTTTGTCATAAGAAAAAGTTGGAAAGGTTTTTGAAAGTGAGGGCCGTCGCGATCCTAAAAATGTTATATATACATACATACATAAAAAAATAGCACCAACGACAAAATGTAGTTTCATTCCAACGGAAAAATAAATGGTATATGAGTCCAGACTTATATTATTTGGAAGCAAGAGATCACGTTTCTACGTAAAAAGATCAAACCAAACGCAGAATTCAACCCAAAACTTACAACTAAAACCATAAAACACGGTGGATATAGCGTAATGGTATGAGGTAGTTTTTCTTACTATGGTGTACGACCTACAAAACCAAAATAAGAACATTTATGTTGGTAAACTCGGGAAAGTAATGCTCCCTTATGCTTCTGAAGAAATGCTATTGGTGTGAGTCTTACAGCAAGATAATGACTAGAGGCACACAAGCAACCTTGCGAGAAAGTGGTTTCGGGACAATAAAGTCAATGTGATGAAATGGCCCCCTCAGAACCCAGACCAATTAAGAATTTGTGGACAGATATAAAAAAAGAGTGTCTCAAATGGAACCAACTAACAACGGAGCGCTTTGGACAGCTGTCCAGCAAATCTGCAATAAAATTCCAAAGGAAAGATGTCAACATCTTCTAAATTCGATGCCAAACGTTGTGCAGTTTTATATGAATATTTTATTAAATACCCAATTACAAGGTATATTTATTTTACTAGGTAGTGGCATCCCTACAACAAATACAACAATACAAGAACAACATGGCATTTTGTTGTTGCTCTGTAGTTCGAAATGTCAAAAAACATATAAGAAAATTGAGAAGGCGTAAATGTGTTTTATTGCTTTCTCACTTCTACACTATAAAATTTCTGAACACATACAACTTTTGACATATCGAACTACTTAATCAGCTGGGCGGACGACACTACCTAGTAAGATAAATATACCTTGACCCAATTAAGTCCATGTAGGCCTTTACTACTAATGCATTCACGCTAGTTTTTAAAATGTATACTACGCTTACAATTTGGTCTTATCCAAGGGAAACAAATAAATAAAAAAGCATTGTCCAACGGGTTAAAAAGTTGTCATTAAAATTTAATTTTCAGAAATTATTTTTATTTTTTTTTCTGATTGTTATTTGTTTTTATAGGAAACAATTCACATAATTTGGGAATGAAGGTGGGACTTCTTTGAAAACATCAAATAAATATAAAATTTTCCGCATTCGTACACTGCAAAAAGTGGCCAATAATGATAATGATTTTTTATAATTAAATCATTGGTTAAGGGTAATGATTTTGCGTTTTAAATAATTACTAATGAAACCTTTTCATTAAAAAGCATTACCATTAATGAAAACAATGGTAATGAAAAAAAAAATTATTAGCATTACTTACAATTCAATGCTAATGAAATTGCCAATTAATTACTCAATATAATTAATTAGTCCCATGTATGATACATATAAATTAAATACTATAAAGTAATAAATTACAAAAATGACTTTTATTAATATTCTTCTCATCGATATAAAAGCTTAAAAATGAATAATTTTTGGAAATTAGCAAAAAAAAATCATATGGACGTATCGGGGGTGAGATTGGAGGGATACCTTCCCCTGCCCATAAACACTTAAAAATTTTATTTTTATGGTATTAAGGCGTATGTAATCCATTTCTTTTAATAATTACATTAGTTTTGCAAATAATATTTTATATCTCCGCTCACAAAAGCGGGAGGATCGAAAAATAGCATTTTATAACCTGCTGGTTCCAAGTTTAGATTTTTGCCACTCGCTGACCATAAAGGGTTGCATTTGCTAAACAAAAGTATGGGAAAACTTAAAAAAACGTTATTTTTTAGAGGTAGGGTTGGTTTTTCAAAGGGGAAAATTTTTCTTCTTGGTCCGATTTTTCTTATTTTCAAGTCTTATTTCAACAGCATAAGACTATAAGAGATTTTTCTGTTATTGAGCAGAAGTTTGTAAAATAAGTTGTAATCGAAGTGTAAAATTTATCTTAAAAATCCTCTTTAGTTGAACTGAGTCTGTGTCAATTGCTCCTGTATGTTAGATATCAAAGTAAGGATGTATACCAGGGTATTTGACCTCTAAAAATGTTGGCATTATTTGCTTATATCTTTATATAAATAGAATGAGGCAATTTCATTGTGACATAGCGACTTCACTCGACCATATAATACTGTCAACACAAGTGTGAATCCTAATAGATCTATCCTGATGCATTAAGAGATCGTATAAGAACATCTAGGCTAGTGCTTTATTACTCAGATAGGCGATTAATATATTTTCTTCAAGAATGCAACCGCAATCCTTAAAACACTGCAACACTCACTAGGTTATTAAATCAACCAACAAATCTAGAAACACATAATCACAAGTAAATTGATGAATCTGCTGAAAAACTCAAAAGTAAAATCCATAAGTAGATGATTATAACGTCATTTGACTGGTGGAGACCCCTGATACTCTAGAGAAGTCTTTCAGGATTTCCCACTTCCTGTACAAGTCTGTACAGGTTCTGCAGGATATTCCTGCTGGAGGTTGCTATATGTTTGAGCAACCTCCTGGTAATATAACCTTGTTTAATCTATTTTATTTGGGCCGACATTTTTTGGGTCTCTCTTGTGCCATGATTTTGTGGCAATGCATGGACCAACTGTAGTGCGTTACTGTTTTTCGTGATTTTATAACCTCACTTTTACATTTTTTTTTATAATTTCACCACCGCACAGAGGGGTATTTTCCCAATCTAGCCGGACATTAGGCCAAAAATTAATTTTGAGAAATGTAAAAATTTAAGTACGCAGCTCGACAGAGTACAATTTTGTACTCTATCTCTCATCGTATAGTAATCCTAAAAATGTTATATATCACTACAAAATTTTATGCTGTAAAAAAAACGTTGCGAATATTTGCGCCATTTTTTTTTGCGATTTTTTGAAAATTTTACCTTCTTATGTTTTTTCTTATCTTGGATAAGTAAATACGAGTAAGAAACCCTGGTATATTCATAAAATGTTTTGGTTTTTAATAACTGAAGGTAGATGTTCTTTATTTAAATCATTACATCTAACACTGCTATTACCTGTACAAAAAACAATTTAAATATCAAAAGAGATATAGACGTAGATGCCCTTTCTTTCGGACTATCTACTTTACACGCCAGAATTTGCCTATTTGAGAGCATATTACACCTGTCATATAAACTGTCAGTGAAAAAATGGCAAATAAAATCTGATGCGGATAAAGCCATTGTTAACGCGAGGAAATAAATATCCAAGAAAAATTTTGAAGTGAATTAGGGCTAGTAGTGGGTGTTCCGAAAGCAGGATTTGGAAACACCAACGATGGTAACACTAGCAGAAGATTTTTTTCCAATCCTGAATTAGCTGCAGAAATAACTGGATTTGAATTTGATTTCATATACCGAATCAAGGTTATTATTGAAGTAATATAAAGTGGTCACAAAATCCAAATGCACGAGTTTGCCGATTACTGCTTAGATACTGCAAAACTTTACTTTCCTTTATATGAGTGCCATCCTATGACATCTACAATGCACAAGATTTTAATATATGGTGCAACTGTTATGAATGAGACATTGTTGCCTATTGGGTTGTTATCAGAAGAAGCGGCTGAGGCACGAAATAAACATTTGCGGCTTCACAGGCAGAATTTTGCTAGAGAGTTTTTAAGGGTTCAGTGTAACATAGATATTATTCATAGGTTTTTGCTAAGTTCTGACCCTCTCCAAAAAAAGGTCATTACATTTTACGAAATAAGCAATTTCTTTCATGCTTCCACCTGTACTTAACGCTGAAAAGGATTCAGATTCGGAAGAGGTCTTTGAAAAATCCAACGAAGAAGAACCATGGCACTCATCATCACCTTAGTGCAATGGAGAAGTTGTTTTAAATAAATTAATTGTTATAATTTTAAATTAAAATTATCGTTACAATCATAAATAAGTTATTACTATGAATAAATTAATTATTTTCCGATAAATAAAATACTTTTAAGTAACAAATTACAAAAATATTTTTATAATAATATTCTTGGGAGGCGGGGATTGGTTAGGCATTGGAAAGCTTAAAAATGAAAATTTTTAGGAAATTGGCAAAAAAATATTTTTTTTTTCACAGGGACGTTTTGGGGGTGGGATTGAAGGAATACCTCCCCCTGTCCATAAAAATAAATTTTTATGGTTTTAAGAAGTATGTAATCTATTTCTTTTAATAATTGCATTATTTTTTAAAATAATTTTTTATTTCACCGCCCACCGCGGGGCTAAAAATGGCATTTAAGAATCTCTTGAGTCCAACTTTAAGTTTTTGAACATTCTTTGACCTTAGAAGTTGTAATTGCTAAACAAAATGACGGGAAAATAAAAAAAACTTGCATTTTTCAGAGGTAGGATTAGTTCTTCCAAGGGGAACTTTTTTCTATGACCATAACAGATTTTTCTGCAAAGTTTCATTAACCTAGGGGTACTCAGTACATTTTTAGCTAAAAATAAAAGTAATGTCCGGCTAGATTGGCAAAATACCCATATGTGCACCGTTTTTGAATTGTACTAAAAACCGCAAAAAAGCAACCAGTATTAAAAGAGGCTTTTAAATATCTGGAGATACCATTAACATACTGCAATTCCAAAGAAGAACAAGAACCAATTAAATATATGTATATTTTTTCCTTTTCAATTCTTATTCATACTTTATTTTCATTATAAGTTACACTTGACGCCATGTTTTATATCAAATAAATGACTTTCATATTTTATTCCAGACACGTGACCTCCCGCTTGAATGTTTAATAAATAATACTTCCCCCCTTTGTAAATTGCTCTAACAATGGCATAACGCTTAAGTAACAACCCTTTTTTTTAAACATATCAACATGATTGACCCACATTTCATCACGTATCAACGAACTATCATAAAAATAAAAAAAAATGGTGGATGGTTGCATGCAAACATTTATCCGCCACTACCTTGCAGACATTTTTAAATGGTATGGAAAAACTACGTAATTGGTGGTGAAATTCGAATGGCTGTTAATGGTATGAAAAAAGTGTATGCTTTTAAGGGATTTATAGAGTTTCGCATACAAATGGCGCTAAGGGAAATGTAACTGTATCTCTTGAATTTCGAAGAATCCCTCTTACATCTCGAAAAGTTACCTACTTTTTTAAAGAAAAAAAAAAAGAAAAAAAAAACTCAGAAAATTCAAATTTAATGGAGAATGTTTATCATTTGAAAGAACATTCTTTGGCATTTATTTTTTGAAGATTATGTCTATCAAATGTTTGCCGTTGCTACGTCGCAGATGGTCCATTCGTTGAGTCCAATTTTCGATGACTCGTTCGAGAATTTCGACTGGTAACTGGCGTGGGTATGGGGATGTGGGATACCAAGCAACGGTCTGATCGACTTCAACTCAAGTGGACACACACCTCCTCGCGGTTCCATCTGGGGTAGCTGCTTCAAACATCCGTCTTGAAGTAGTGAGCTAATTTGTGCCACGAACTGTTCACCATAAGAACTTAAAAAAAATGGTTGGGGCGTTGGACTTGTAATCCACCCTCACAAAAACACACTACAATGAAAGAAAAAAAGAATAAGAAACGGCCCCCTACAAAAGTTGACGACCACCGCAAACGAATAAAGGATCATGATTTACGAATATGTACGTGGAACGTTCGTACTTTGTACAGAGCAGGTGCAATGACCCAATTGGCGGAAGTACTGAATAAGTACCGATCCGATGTTGCTGCCATCCAGGAACTGGCGTGATGTTTTCCTCCAAGGCCTGAATCGAAGCGGCTTTGTCCGCATAAACTTTAGACTTTACATATCCCCACAGGAAAAAGTCTAACAGTGTGATATCACACGATCCTAATGGCCAATTGACCGACCCAAAACGTAAAATTATGTGCTCACCGAAATGTTATCTCAATAAATCCATTGATTGATGCGATGTGTGGGAAGCGGCGCCGTCTTGCTGAAACCAAATGTCGCTGAGATAGTTAAATAGTCGGTTATCATGGCACGATAACGGTCGCCATTGACGGTTACGTTCGCACCGGCATCATTTTAAAGAAATATGGACCGATGATTCCACCGGCCCACAAAACACACCAAACCGTTGTTTTTTTTTCTGGATGAAGTGGCAGCTCTTGAAACTCTTCAGATTGCTCTTCGTCCCAAATAAGGCAATTTTGTCTCTTTACATACCCATTGAGCCAGAAAATGACTTCATCGCTAAACAAAATTTGCCTCGAAAACGTCGGATCTTCTTGCAATTTTATAGAGCCAAGCGATTCAGGCGTAAGTCTTTCCATTATGAAATGCCAAACAAAAATAACATGACAGCATGACACGACTCACACGTGATCTGTCAAATAAAGGCTATCGAAAAAAGTATTTCTACTTTAATCACCCTATATTATTATTGTTGTTTGTTCTTTTTGACTTTTCGATGAAGACTGTATAAAAGTATATGGACTCGAATGCAATCTCACAAGAGAATATAACACGTTCGCGATCGTGAATTCTAAAGCATTCATCTTCATAGTAATTCAAAATGATGTGAATGCTGACACCTGCATATCGCAAAAATATCTTATTTCCAAGAGAAAGTGGAGAAAAAGCAGTAAAAGTATGTAGTTATTTTAGTAATAAATACATCAACCATAACTGAAGCACTAATCACTAACAGATGGCGCCGTTTTATAAAGTAAATACATAACCATAACTGAAGCATAGTTTAAGGCGGCACTAAAAAGTGAGTTTTTGGTGTGGATTGCTGATCTAACAAAATATTGCAAGGACATTCACGGGCGGGTGGCGGTCACAGCTAGTCCTATATATTTTTTGAAATGCTGTACAAAGTCTAGATTAAAGATTTGCTCGAATTTTCCTTTTTTTAATTCTATTCCGGGATTCTCCAACGAGAATATTCTCCTCTTAAGACACCTATACATGTAATAAAACTGTAACAGGACCATTTTATAATGGTCCAGCATAAAATATTTTATTTTGTTGCTGTTTCAGATCGTACACGAAATTAAAAACTACTGAATAAATTTTAATAAAATTTTGTGAGCAGGTACCTTAGTATCATGGTTCAAATATAGGACACTTTATTCCGCAAAAATAACTCCTTTCCAAGAGAAAATAAAGAAAAGGTAGTGAAAGTACGCATTTTAACTGATTTAAAGGAACTGCAACCTTGGCAGCACCTTTTATTTTTGTCAGCGGAATATTTTAAACACCATTTACAGAACTCTACTATAATTCTAAAATTTTAAATAAATTTTAGAATTTTTTCCAGGGATGGTTAAAAGTTAGAGTCTTAAAATTTGATGGTGATTCATTTCAAAACAAAATCGAACAAAATATTGCCAGGGGACAAGGATAGTTTGTGATAAATTATATTGAATTTTGCTAAAATGTATACAATTAACAATATTACATGGCTATTTTCTAAGGATTTGTCTATTAATTGTTTTAATTTTGACATTGACAGCACATACATAATTGGAAAACGATTGCAAAGGAAAGAAAAAAGGAAATTTTCTGTGAAATTTTCACGCTTTCACTAAAGACAATGTAATAATTTTCTAACTAATAAATGAACAGTTTTTTACATGCTTACCTCCCACTGTATTGTTCAAGCAAACAGTCAGTCAGTCACACATGTATGCATAACCTCACAAATCTTAGTGGACTCTTTTGTTGTGGAAGTTGACTCAGCAAAAAATATGCAAAAATTTCTCACTCTCTTTCGGACGACGACAACAGCTCAATACATTTCCCGTTAATTTGCAGCAGCAGCTACATATAGCGGCATTTTGGTCTTAAGATCATCTTGCCAACTTCATAATGTCTCAATCGTTAAACATTTAATGTCGCCCATTGTTATTTAAACGTTTGTGGTCATTTGTTTTATGGCGGCGACTTTTAGGTTTTTTTTCTCTTTCTTTTAAAATTTGATTTTACTTTTTTGCAAAAAACACAGTGGTCATGATGTGTGTTAAAAAAAAGTATGTCTCCTTTTGTTTACTGTTGGTGTTACTGTGTTTGTTTAAAGTCAGGTGACATTTAATATATTTTTGTATGTTTGTACTATACATATGTACATGATCTAACGGTAGATTTTTTTTCTTTGTTTAACGGAGTTGTGTATGACATTTCCCACATGTTGACAGAGTTAAATGAGAAAAAAAAAATGAATTTCATAACTCTTTGATGTAAGCGTTTGAGAATATTTTCCATTAATTTCAGTTTATTAGAATTATGACTTTTTTTTTAACTAAAAAGATTAAACTGATCGTTTTTAAAGATCATTTGTTGGTTATTAAATCTTATACATACATAGATATTTTTTGTAGTTCCTGTGGTTAATGAAGAGTGAGTAAATTTGAGGTTAGACACATTCAGTTTTATTAGTACGAACGTAAAGTAAAGATCTACGTTGGTGAATGGTGTTGCCTTAACGTGACGTTTGTCTTGTCTCCTTGTTCCGCATAGAGACTCAATAAGTAAAAATTTCAGAATATAGCTGGCTGGACCATGCTCATACACCTTGCTTAGGAGTTGGAATCTATCTAAACTCCTGACACGCTATTGGTGCCTTTGCTGAGACTGCAAAAGCACACCGGATTAAATCGACCAAACCACAGCCATCAGGTTACTTTACTAATAATCTTTCACAGAGATTTGGGGAAAACCCTGTCGGGCTACCGATTCCCGTCGTACCAGACGTTTGGATGCTAGTTAGATTTCGAAGATTTGTATCTTTCAGTTTCAGACCTATCTGATAGTCTCGGGGACTGGTGCCGCCATATACTCCGAGGGCATTGGCGTCAAGGTGTTAGAGTCATCAAAACAATTAAATTCCCTGCCGAAAAGAATCGTAAATTAGAGATAATATTAATAATGGACTTTAATATCGAATAAATGACACAAAATTTTGAACGAAATTTTTAAAAAACTTATTGCCGAATTTCGTCTTTCAGTGTATCAGTGTTTTGCCGATCACATAAAACCAGTCTTCAAATGGATAGGACATCTTATATCAGAAGTTTATTGTTCACCAGTCTTCAAATGGTCCCAAAGACAGCAGGCCAGCGACGTTAAGTCACAAAAGCGAGGCGACCAATTAACATCATTGTGAATTCTGTGCGGTACCAATTATTTATGGCCATAAATAGCTAATGTTGACATCATTAATCTTATGTTTTAACAAGAAGTCGCCAAGAGTTTTACAGCCGGCCAAACAATTCAGTTAAACCTCCGTTTCCATTAGACATTAACATACGATAACAAAAGTAAAACTTCATATAAAAAAACAGTATTAAAAATAATATTTTTTTTATATGAAGTTTGACTTTTGTTAACGCATGTTAATGTCTAATGGAGACGGGGGGTAAGGTACAAAAATTTTCTGTCGGCATAATTTCCTATCTTAGCGGTTTCGTTCTTTCGACTTAACTGCCTCGTTCTTTTGGTTTCACGCCGCTGGATAATTTTCTCGAGGGTTTTTCGAATGCATGTGAGAACCAGTCAATGTCAAAAATTATTTTTTTTTCAGTAACAAGGCACAATCTCCACCCAACGAATTTGTTAACCACTAAAATGAATGTCCAAGGTCACCTGGTTTCTGCCTTAAAGTTGTTGGAGTGTATGACAAATGCTAAGAAAGTTAGGCTGATCAGCTGTCAAAACACATTTCCATTTATGCCTCTAGAAGGTACAAATTTTCACCTACTATCACCTAATTTTTTTTGTGTCGAGAAATACCTGTTCTGCCTGCAGTGGGTCCAAAAGCCATCAGTATACCATTTCAGACTTCGGTGTCTTCCCTTGGACGCCATTTGCCCAAACTTTTTAAGACGGAATAATAAACTCGTATTTTCTACCGAATCTGAATGATCTATATTCTGTGGCGAAAATTAGGTTATATGGCCAAGCAACGAGCTTTACAACCTTGTATTGTAATCTGCGTTTATTCAAAGTGCTGCTGTGGTCTTTATACTGACGTCCAAGGATATCAGTCTAGTTATAGCCTTCATAGGTTGGGCAGGCTAACATGTCACCTGTCGTCAAATACATGTCACGTTTGTATATTTCTCCTTTCAAAAGTTTGTTTGAAGTATTTAAGTTTCTTACTTATTTTAACGGGATTTTAAATACTTAAAAAAATATTTCATGTTTCCATAAGTGTAATTGTTACGAAATGTCGATTACTATAGCAATCAAGGGGGTATCCCGCTCTGCTAGTAGGTACTGTGGTAGTCTTCGAGGTTTTATGTTGAATTCCCATTTGATCTTTTTTACTACAACGTCGCACATAGTGGTATTTTGCCAATCTATGTATCTCTGAAAATTTACTGAGTGCCCCTAGAAAAATCTCTTATCGCCTTAGGCTGTTAAAGCTATAAAATAAGAAAAATCGGACCAAGGAGAAAAAAGTTCCCCTTAGAAGAACTAAACCCACCTCTGAAAAATTTAATTTTTTTTGTTTTCCCATACTTTTGTTTAGCAAATGCAACTTTTATGGTCAGCAAATGTTCAAAAACCTTAACTTGGAAGATTCTAAAATGCCATTTTTTGGCCCTACCCCATTTGTGGGCGGTGACATAAAATATTATTTGCAAAAATAATGTAATTATTAAATGAAATGGTTTACATACGCCTAATACCATACAAATTTTAAAGTTATTATAGACAGGGGGAGGTATCCTTCCAATCCCCCCCAAAACGTTCATGTGAATTTTAATTTTTTTTTGCCAATTTCCAAAAAAACTATTAATTTTTAAGCTTTTGTGGCGAAGAGAAGAATATTAATAAAAGTAATTTTTGTAATTGATTACTTTATAGTATTTAATTTATATGAGAATAATTAATTTATTCATAATTAGCTGTGCCCGCCACTTCGTCAGTGTTCTTATTTTGCTTTGAAAGTAATCCACTTTAAGATTCTTAATTTTATAGTGCTTCAGATGTGGTTTATGTAATTACTTTATATAAAGGTACCCATCCCTGGGTAATTACTCAGAAACATAGGCTGTATATAAAATTCTATAATTTTTATAAAATTCCAAAATTATTGTTGAATACTGTAAATAGTGTTTTAAATTACCCGCTGACAAAAATAAAAGTTGCTGCCAAATTTGCAGTACCATTGAATATGTATTAAATACTTTCACTACTTATGTTCTCTCTCTTTCTTTGTAAGGAGATATTTTTGCGGGAAAAAATTATCCTATATTTGAACCACGATACTAAGCTATATTTCCATAAAATTTTATTAAAATTCATCCAGTAGTTTTTACGTGATGCGAACTCAAACAGACAGACAGGCAGAGAGAAAATCATTGTTTTATTATTTGTATAGATAATAACCTATTTATAGTAGTAACAGTAAATTTTGTTTTAAATAATAACAATTAATTTATTTAAAAAAAATGTAGAAACCAAAAACATTCCGACAAAAAGGTTTCTTACTCGTATCTCCAATACCTATGCAAGATGAGTAAAAACAGAAAAAAGGTGACATTTGGAAAAAATCGCAAAAAATAAATGGCGCAAAAACGCGCAATGGTTTTTTCTACAGTATAAAAGTAGAGATTGTAAATTTTATAGTGATATATAACATTTTTAGAATCGCAATGGCCCTCACTCTCAAAAACCTTTTGACTTTTTTTATTGACAAAAAGTGAACAAAAAAAAATTCTTTTTTAATTTCGAAAGAAATTTTTTATTATAAAAATTTAAAATAAATTTTACCTACAAATTAATATAAGTAGCTGCTCATATAGCCTATTACAGGAAAAAAAAAAACAGTACAAAATCTTTATTCTTTTAGCCACAAAAAAATATATTGCAAACCTCCTAAAATCGTATAAAGTCAATAAAAACACAGTGTCCCAAAACGACATATCTCAAGCAAAAGCCTTGAAAATTCACTATACGATGCAGAATTTTGTTGTCTGTCGACTTGCGTACTTAAATTTTTACATTTCTCAAAAGTAATTTTTGGCCTAATGTCCGGCTAGATTGGAAAAATGCCCCTCGGCGCGACGGCTATGACCCCGATACTGATTGTAATAGATTATATTAGATCGCCCTCTTTGACTTCCTTCGTTTCTCAATTATTTATGCTGGCCGATTGGTAACTTGGTGCCAACTGTCGAACTTCATTCTCTTCGTAATCGCTAGCATTTTTCTAGACTAAGGCTAAGGTCCCCCGCATTTAATATGTGTCTTCTCGTGGTCCCAAGTCTAATGCTAGTCAATGCTGATCATTCATATGCTGATCATTCATACAATGTGCGCTACTTTCGATGCAGAATTTTGTTGTCTGTTGCGCTGCGTACTTAACATTTTTAAATTTCTCAAAATTAATTTTTGGCCTAATGTCCAGCCAGATTGGGGTCATAGCCTTCTGTGCGATGGCTATGACCCCGTAACTGATTGTAATAATTATTAGTAGATCGCCCACTTTGACTTCCTTCGTTTCTCAATGATTTATGCTAGACTATTGTTAACTTGATGCCAACTGTCGACCTTCATTCTCTTCCTAATTGCTAGCATAGGCTAAAGCTAAGGTCCCCTGCATTTAATATGTGTCTTCGCCTAAGCCTAATGCTAGCCAATGTTGATCTGTCGAATTTTTACAAAATTAATTTTTGGCCTATTGTCCGGCTAGACGGGCAAAAAAAAACCCTCTGTGCGTCGCCAGGAAAACCAGAAAGGGGGGTACCTTAAACTGGTTAACCCAGTAAATGAAAGGTCATTCAGACTTCAAGTATCATCTTGTAGTTTGTGCCTGGAAGACACTGAGATAGTTGCGCTCGTTGTGTGCAAGTATTCAGCTTAACATTAGGCTTAGAACTGATATAGGCCACATTAGCCTTAGACAAATATTAGCAATTACGAGAGACTCTGTGATGAGGAAGAAGCTCGAGAGTCATCAGTTGCCAGTCTGAAATCACTGCAGTCGAGAATAAAGCTTAGTGACAGCACACGACTCTCAATAAAAGTGAGTAAATCGTAATTTCTAATCGGGTATCAGAAATCATTAAGGAACGAAGGTACCTTTAAAGTTAGTCTTTCTTCTTTTTATAAAGAGAAGTAACACTCAGGCAATTAATGCCTATATTAACTGTATTACTTCCTTTGGAAAGGGATAGTAAATAGTAAATAAGACAGATGGTTAGTGTGATAGTAAAGCTTCGGTTATGGCAACACTGCAATTTCTCGTTGTGATTATTTTTAGAACAAAGTTGCAATCACATCTGGTGTTATTTAGGCGAATTAATTTGAAGCTAGCATAGCCAATTTATAATTATTTTACTTCGCCGGCGATTTTGTGCTATGTGGTAATAACGGCGAAGGAGGAAAGAGAAATTAATACATATCAGAAAAATTGATGTTGCCATGGCTGAGTATTGAACTCGTTACCATTGCTTAGAAGTCAACCTGCAAATCACTTAAGCTACAGCACCCTCACCCCTCTGCTTTGGTATCCCAAAATAAATAAATATTTTTTTTTTTGATTTTGCCCAAAAAAAATTTGGTAAATGGCAAAGGTACTAAACCAAAGCGCCAGGGTGTGATTGCATTAGCTTCCTCCGAAAGTTGCAGCGCGACCTATACCTATGTATAGGAAGTGAGACTTAAAATTCAGCTAGTTAAAATTAATAAGAGTTTAATGGTGCTCCTCCAGTTAAATTCTTGAGTTTATTGGTTCTCCTTCAGTTAAAAATGGAGTTTAATGGTTGTCCTCCAGTTAAGAGTTGAGTTTTTAAAATGGTGTTCCACCAATGTCAGACTTATTGAAATTAAAATTTCTAGGTTATGTACGATAACCAAACGATTACACGTGGCTGATTAAGCAACCACCAATAACAGTACTGTAGTACAGCTATTCGAGGACGCCAACCAGCCAGTGTGAGAACGAGACGCAAGGCTGAACAACAAGGACGACTTTAAGCGATAATGACTTTAAGTGATTTGTGGAACAAGATTAACGTGAGTACCTGCCTACTCGGCCTAACCTCACGGTGGTCTTACCACCGAGTGAAACTTAGGCGTAGACTAGCGCCCCCATTGTGTAGTATAACAACACTTTACGATTGCCACCAATCGCTTTTTGTGTGTGATACAGTCACAATGAGTAGCAATTTATATAATATGGCAGGCCTTTCCAAGGCAAGCCTAGATCCACATTATAACCTCTTGCTTAGGGGTTTGGAGACTATCCAAACTCCGTCTGTTGAGAGTGCAACAGCACACTTGATCGACCTTGCACCTTACCTACATAATCGATCTTAAACCACAACCACCACGTGTACCCCCGAAGGGGACCTCACCAATAACCGGTCACAGAGAGGAAAGGATCTCTGTGGGGCCACCGATTCCCGTGGTACCAGTCCTTTGGGCACTGGTCGGGCCTCGAAGAGAACCCGTGATTTTATTCACTGACCTTTTCTTCCAGATTTAGGCTCTAGGAACCCTAGCGTCTGGTGCCCCTATTTTCCCCGAGTGGACCGCGTCAAAGCATTTGCCATATTCCTGCAGTGACAATTGGAACCCCCGGGGGTATGACTTTAAGCGATAATGACAATGACGCACGAACGTGTTCCCCGAACCAGAGCTACTTTACTACCGAAATAATTAATAAAAGATTCTTTTACTTCGCATTCTTTTGCTTCATATGTTTTTTTTTTCAAAATAGTTTAAAATATAAAACCCATTGCATTACGATTATTTAATCTAATCACTCGAAGATCAATATTAAACTTTATAATGAAAGGTAATCTGGATCTTATTTAACAAACAAAATTCTAAAACACCGAACCAGTTTAATCTGGAACAGAATTAAAACCAGAGAATGCACGCAAAACTGGATCAAAAAACCAAACTGATTCAAACGAAAGGGAATAAAAGCATTTGGTCGAGATTAAAATCACACATAGTTTCGTTGATCCACGGAGCGCGAGAGAGTGCTTTAGCTTAAATGCATTTTAAGTCTTGTTTGAGATTAAATTAGAATGTCGCGCTCTAATCGTTGCATGCCTTCGCAAAGTACAACAAAATTTCCTACAATGCCTTACATATAACTAAATCCTTTATCGTTTTTAATCTTGTTTATCTCTGCTTGATCATGCTGCTGCATACGTAATTTTTCAAAATGTATGCTCTTCTATTGTTACCTGCCTGATTAAACTGATTAAATTTGTTGCAAATTTATGGGATTAAGTTCCGCTCAAGTTCCTTTAACTCGTTTAAGCTACCGGATTTAGCTAAAACCAACGATGAGACAAAATTGTGTAGTTTACCTGTGTATGTGCGTATAAGTATGTGTGTGTTAAGCATCGATCCGATCCTATTTTATTAAGGAGGCTTTAATTAGTGCAATTGTTTACAAAATTTACCTTTCGTTACGTACATATTTATGTATGTATGTACGAGTATGTATGTTCATACTTGCTAAACTACTTACAACAATTCAATTGCTTAAGCACTTGAGGACTACAGTGATGGTGTTTAAGAGTGTAAGTAGACTTAGATATCATAAGATCAATTGATCACTTGAAGCACACGCCTACCAAAGTTTCGTTTTGAGCAGCCAAAACATGTGGGCATGTGCATTCTGTCCCTTAAAATCCATACATAGATTTTTAAATTCCATTTAAAAATTAGTTTAATCATGGATCAATGAAAATGCTTAAACGAGCATAACAGATCTATGAACGATCAGTCATAGATTTAAATAAGAAAATGCAAATATTCAGCGGAATACAAAAATTACATGTTAGCAAAGCAACATAAATATTATTATTTTACTAATCAAGTCAATATTTTTTTATATTGGACTAGCTCTCAGAAGAGGTTATCATCCCCTTCTAAAGGGTTGCCTAGTACCGGTACTATGACATTCTATTTTACAAAATGGAGCATATTTCGTTTGAATATTCCCTTAAAGCGATCCGCTGTTGCGCTTTTGGTCGAGTGTGTATAGTTGCGGCACCCATTGCCATTGTTTAAATATTTATGTATGTAAAGTGTGGAGTACCCGCTTAGTTGACAAAGTAATCGACTTAGCTGTCTCAGTTGATCTAACAATAGAATTATCCAAACCGCCGATAACTTTAGCCGAAATGATTTTATTTATTGGCGAATCACTGCAGCAGCTGTATACTGTCAGAGTCTGGGGCGGGCTAGAAGAAGGTTCCTAAAGGGAATGCTGACTTAATTGGTTAAGCAAAGAGACCAAAAGATGCACTGCCAAGAAGAGCATGGTCGCTAGTAATTAGACCAGTTTTAATGCACACCTCAGGATTTACATTAAAAATATAAGCTCGACTACAGCTCTCTGCAGCTCCTCTGTAGATTGCTGGGAATCACACTAGATAGAAAATAAAGTAACCTCCAGTATAAAATCATCTGGTGCATGTTAGCGATGTGGTCGCATCTGCGCAAAAAGAACTAAAAACTTCAGTTTCTACACCGGCAACCTACTATAATAGCGTCAGGTGAACAAGTATACGACTCCGAAAAAATAAAGTCGAAAAAGAGGTTAAAGGGTAGTAGCGTTGAATGCCATCTCCAGACTTGCCCTCGCCCACCAAAAATTAAAAAAAAATTTTACTACATATTTATTTTCATACTATTATTCTCTAATAAAAATCGTTTTACCAACCCTAGATAATTTTAACTACTACGCTAATGGCTACAACAACAACTAACCGAAAAATGAAAAAAGAGCAACCTAATGGTATTCTAAGATAACGTCACGCCAGGTATAAAAGCATTTACTCTCATTATTTCTACGCTGACGATAAAATTCCAAGGTGCTAGCTATTGTAGTTCTCTAGATACACCATAATAATTTTTCAATTTGTATGGGGGGTACCACGCTCACTATTCCAATCCAGTCTATCTTTCTCTAAACTATGCATGTTAATATAGAGGTTGCTGTTCCAAAATTTCATGGCGCTACCTATTACTGTTACCAAGATATACGATGATAAATATTTACTTTGTATGGGAGGTACAATGCCCACTATTCCATTTCTGTCTGTGTTTTGCTAAACTACTTACGTTAAAAATAGAGGTTACGGGTGCGAAATTTCAAGACGCTACCTATTACTGTTACCAAGATATACGATGATTATTATTTACTTTGAATGGGAGGTGACACGCCCACGTCGAATATCAAAAAAATAAGTACCCTATTTTACCATCCGTATATCCAGTAATAAACTGTGAAAATTTCAGAAAGATCGGTTCACTGGTGTATGCAGCTATAGCTTTACGACAAACAAACATACAAACAAACACATTTTGTGCTTTATATATATAGATATAGATTTCACTTCATATGTATGTATGGAAATATTGTATCGAGACAAAACCTAGGACTAAGTTTTTTAATTTAATAAATTATGGAAATCTTCGTAATATCCAAAATAGACTTTCGGGCACCGGCCCATATATGAGAGTTGTATTCCATTTTAGGACGGATATAGGTGATATAAATAGTAAGAAGATCAGGTGGAGTGAAGTATCTTTTACATCGTTTCAAAAAACCGAGGCACTTGAAAGCACAAATCAGACCAGATAAAACACGAAAATTGGAGTGTTGCCAGATCACAGCTTTCGTTGGAAAGGGATAGCAAGAGTCAATGCTTTTCTTATATTACTATTTCTTTCTGGTTATAGCTGCAAATTGACATTTTATTGTTTACAAAATAATTTGTGAAACTGGTGGAAAATTTTAATAAAACTTGATTTGTGTGTAAAATTAATTACTATAAATAGCTTTAAAATAATTTGTGGCAAAAATAAAATTTTAACAAATATCATAAAGGGAAACAAACAAAAGGAAAGGAAATAAAACAATAGGAGTCTAACAGGAAAAAATGTAAGTATAACAAAGGTTTTCTATTCAAATTAATTTGTTTTTAATTAAATTATTTTGCTATTTCAGTAGTCGCCGATGCATAAGGGGCTGTCCAAAAGGAGAGAAATTTCATCAGTTCCCGAAAAATCCAATTAACTAAACATATTACATTTGTTAAATTTAAAAGTGAATTATTGCCCGGAGGATTTTGTGCATCAGAAGGAACTATGATCCTATGTACAAATTTCGGTTTAACAAAGTGTACTTCCAATTGATATTTAAATACAATTGGAATTATTTATTTAGACTTATATAATATGAAATGTTACAAAAATATCGTCTTACTGGATTAAAATATGTCTTGTTTATTATTTAAGTTCTTACATTGGATAGATAATTACCCTGACTTGACAGGTCTGTTTTGTTAATGGTGACTAAAATCTCAAGGTAAATAAATATGTTACAAATTTCCTTTTAGTTTTTTAATATGTATATGTATGTAATTTGTTTTTTCTTTCGTTTTTTCAGTCGTTTTTAAATCTAACCAAATTACCTATTAGTAATTGGTTAGATTCCCTTCCTCCCTTCTTCTTTAACTATCTACTTATACTAATAAATTAAAAAAGATGCTACAACTATCTGCAACAACTGCAATCTATTATGTGTAATACATTTTCTGCTGTTAACGTTACTTGAAATTAGAAACAAAACATTAAAAAGACCAGAAAATAAAAATACATAAATTACTTTATTTAAAATGTTCACTTAAAATCCAAAAGTAAATATGAAAACTGAAAATAAATGTTCTATTTAAATGCAATTAAACTAAAAATATGTGTTTTCTACTACTACCTACTGTTAAATAAATACAGGACTCCTTAAGTAAATTTAACCCTTATCCTGTACTTCAAAAATAAAACGTATATAACATTAGTGGGTCAATTTTGCCCAATACAAAATATTCAAATATTTATTCAGTCTTTGAAGATTTTTTACAAATGCTCTAGCAGGACTACTTTGTGGCATCTTCGATCTACGAGATATTTCTCCACTTATTAGGTCCATACCTAAGTGTTCCAAGAAAATGCGTCGCTTATACTTCTTATTTTCATTCCAGTTTCGATTAATTTGTACGAAAACTACATAAGCATTATGGCGGATATATCCAGCATATTGTAAAAAAGTGCCTGAGGCCATCGGTTAGTTCTTCTTTTGCATGTATATGTTCTTACGAGTTGGTCTAATGTGTCGACCCCAGATTTTGTTTCGTTATAAAAATGAATTATTTCGGGCTTTTTGGAGCTTGCTCTAATTTCTCCGTCATGATGTAATGTGCTAAGCAAAAGTACTAATCGATTTTTCTTAGGCACAAATCCCACTAAGGTTGTTTTGTTCTTATTGTCGAAGATAAAATGTGCATAGTTTTCTGGTTTGTTTTTCAATTGTAACATTTTTTCTGGCAAAAAAACTTTATTTTTTCGGACCGTACCAACCATTTTTATAATTCGGCTTAACAGCTCAATACCCAGTTCATGGGAAGTGAAAAAATTGTCACAAGTAACATTATGTTCTTTTAAGTTTTTGACTAGGTCCAAGACAACGTGGCGTCCTTGATCTTTTTCTGGCTTACAGTTCCTGTCTTTTCCAGTATACACTTGTAAGGACCATGCATAGTTTGTTTCTACATCGCACAAAGCCCAAATCTTTATACCATATTTCCCTGGTTTTGATGGTATGTATTGCTTGACAGGACATCGCCCACGATATGTTACGAGCTGCTCATCCATTGTCACATATGCGCTAGGATTAAAAATTTTTCTGAGATTTGTTTCCCAACGGCTCCAAAAATCTCTTATGGGGGCAAGTTTATCACGTAGTCGTCTCTCGCTTCTGTCCGACTTTTTGTCAAACCGAATTACCCGTGAAATATTTTGAAATCTGCGCAAACTCATGGTGGATTTGAATAGCGGTCGGCATTTGCGGTCGTCCCATAGGGATTCTAAAGCTTCACCATGAGATTTGTACATTCCAGCCAACAAAAGTAGTCCGAAATATGCTTCCATAGTTGTTTCGTTTACTGCCATCCAATTGTTTCCAAATACTGATTCACCTAAACGAATCGATTGAATAAAGCTTACGCTATAAATATATTACGACCATATACCTTCTAAATTAGTCATATCATCAATTAATTTCATAAGATCAATCGGGATAAACAAAAGAGAAGATGATTTTATACTATACTAAGCTCGTATCACATGTGCAAATTGATTTTTTTGCATTGGGCAATTTTGACCCAAATATACCAAATATGTAAGTTTTTTCACACACGCTTTGTGAAATGATCACCAAGAATTATATTTCAGATTTTTTTAATAGTATTCGCTAAAAAAATAATTGTAGAAAAGTTTGAAAAAAATCTGTTGAGTATTTGCGAAACAAAAGAGCAATGAAAACTGTTTGGGCAATTTCGACCCATTAATACAGGATAAGGGTTAAAATTAATGATTACGTGGTGGAGCAAGCTTTCGTGTTGACCGAATGTTGGTACGAATGCAACGTGAACCAATCCCTTCGCATTTCCGCTCCTGCTTTTTGCACAAACGATACGAAGGCGTATTTGATTTCATATTTTGAGAATAGCGTGTAATGAGCCAGTTAAGTTAAGTTTTCGGTTTCTATTTCAGGACTTAGATCTCCCATTATGTGAACTAGTTATCAGAACTAGTGGCACAATTTACCTAAATTTAAAACGCAATTTATTTTCCGTATATATAACAGTATATTCAGATTGATTTGCTTACCTTATTTTCTTTATCGAGAAATAAACGTTTATTCATTGCTAAGGCGGTCGTGGTTGATTAATAAGATCAATAACCATAGGGATCATTGCTCATGTAAAATTTTACAACTTTTCAATGAACCGATTTTACTAAAAAAAGCAACTAAATACGAAGATGCATCAAAACTCCCTACACACAATTTCAGTTGTAGTTATAAATTTTTGTAGCAGATTTTTGCATTTCTTTTACTAATCTAGTATTTTGTTTGATTGTATGTAGATGATTTAGTTCGTTTGCTGACAAACACTCTTATTTATATTTATGAAATATAGTCGTATACTGTTTTAGGTTTTCGTTTCTTAGGTCCTCAATTCCACACGAATCCCTTAAAACGTTAGATTTGGTTTGAAATAATATTACAAAGTATCATATCATAGGGCATCGACGGAATAATCTTTTTTTTTCACCTCCATTATCATGTACAAGAACATTTCCTTATGTTCTGGTTGCTAACGTGCACTTCGCCGGAGAACCATTCATGTAATGTACATAAGCATCTATGTATATTGCACAACCCTTATGAAGTCACATACATACATGTATAAAATTGGTAAACAATTTATATAAGCAATCAAATAATTTAGACGGGACTCCTCCTCTTCCAACTGCATTTGTGTCCAAATTTTCCTTGAATTCTCTTTAACATTGAGACTTCTTGAACAAATGCCACTTAAAAAACTTCTATTGCCAATTTTTTTTCAACTTTAAAATCATGTTGTATTTTTGTAACTTTTAACTGCTCTTTGCAACAACCGTAATATATTTTAATAACTTTTAATGAAATAATTGTATCAGTTTATTTTTAATGTTATTAAGAAAGTATAATTTTTGTTAAAATTTAGTTTCCAATTTTTTGTTTACTTAATTGAAAACATATGTTAGTAATGGCAACATATAGCTGGTACTTCTTACTCATTGCTTTAAACATTTTTTGTTATCTTTTTATTCACTATATCGAAAGCTGCAAGTACAAATGATAATGTACTTTTTTAAACGTCACAAGTGGGTAATCTGGTTAGTTATCTGTGCTTGAAAACTTTTTTTGTTACTTAAAAAATGTGTTTAGTCCATCGGACATCGCACTGGATTTTCATGGGAAGAACATAAAGAACTGATGATTCCTTAATGATTCCAGATGAAGCAACATCTTCGAACGCACTTCTATGCGTAAGCATACAACATTGAGTCTTACGAGCATTAAATTGTACTCTCTTCGCACGACCCCATTCAGAGATTGTAACTAGATCATGATTGAGCGTATCGTTCATGTTTTGTCTCTTGGCTCCAATCTCGAATTGGTTCATCTGCAAAATTGTAGACAGGGTTTAAAGTTTGACAAAGAAGGTAATTTAGAAAAATAAGAAATAGGGTAGGAGAAAGAACGTAGCCTTGCGGTACCCCTGAATTTATCTTGAACTCATTTCATGATTGAACTGAAGTTAGTGAAAAATCCAGAAGTCGACAACTAATCAATGAACAATAAAGGCGTTCAAAAAGTTAACCAAAAAAGCAATGATTTGTTTAGGGTACCTCCTACACAATTATTATTATTATTAAGTGCTACGATTCAATAGTACTACATAAAAATCATTTATGTCATAAGTATGGAGAAATGATTAAAAATATTCGTCCCTATTCCCGTTGGCGTTAACGACACTCGTCGTAAATATATCGGTATTCTCTATTTTGAAACGAAGATAGAAAGTTCGAAATTTTACTTTCTTAAATGAAAAAACATCCCGCTTATGCTAAGGATTTTCGAAAGGGCATAAAACTTAGATTCTGGGAGGGCAAAAATTTTAACGTTCTGTCCTAGCATCGTCCGATGTATATTTTTATCCATTAATTCATCATCCCCCCGGGGGCACTAATTGTCATTGAGGTTCATTCTCAAAGCACTGCGTCATATCGGGGAAAATGCGGGCACCAGACGCCAGGGTTCCGTGAACCTTAATCTGGAAGAACCGCACCCTAATCCACGGTGGAAGAGCATACGCCAGGGATGCGTGTTCAGGAGGGTGCTTGGCCGTTAGTATGCGAACTCTGGATACCAGTCGACCTACAGTTTCAATGTAGACTTACACATGCATAAGGAGCTCCGTGTGGGTGGAGAACTTTTTCTCCAATAATGGCCTAGGGAAGAATTCAGAAGGGATGGACAGGAATGCCTTGCAAGGGGTGAACAGATTAATCTCTAAAGGTTTTCCTATGGCGTTGAACCGGGATATTTCGATAGGGATGGACAAGGAAGCCTCGTTAGAGGTGGAGAGGTTAATCCCTTTAGCAACTCCGGTTGCCACTGGTCAGGGGATCGAAATAGAATGACAAAGAAACCTCGCAAGGGGTGGACTGGTCAGTCTATGAAGATACTCCTGCGGCTATGAAGGTAAATATGGATGAACTTGACGCACCTGGCCCTGTGGGCTTAGGCAAATCCTTTTCGGAAGCAGGCACCTGAAAACGTTCCTTCAACGTCGAGTCGGAGTCTCTACAAGTCATGCCTAAATGTGAGAGGCAGAGGCAGAAGAGGAGACGGGGAAAGGAAAGAGGCTGAGACGGCAGCACACATTGTGTGTGAATGTCCAGCACTGGCTAGCATAAGAATCAGGACCACTGGTGGGTGCCATGGGGGACCTAAGCCTTGAACAAATGCTAGCTATTATTAGAGACTGCGTGATGTAAAAGAAGTCCGACAGTTACCAATCCACAGTCTTAAATTACTAAAGTCAGGTTTAAAGACTGGTTGTAGCACATGACTCAATGTAAGCAAGTTGCCGTAAATTACATTTCGGTTACCTGTAATCATAGACGACGGAAGGGACCCATTATGGAAGTGGTCTGCTTCGATATTCCCCCTACATTACATACATCATCTTCATCACTTGAACTTGAAAAATAAAATTCAGTACTCGCCATATTTTGTTAAAACTTACGAAGAAATAACAAACTTTTCAGAAATTTACAGAAATGTCATAAATAACGACACAAAAAATTGCAGTGCTACCACACTTTATTAATTTTTCTGTTTGTTTTCGATAACCTTTCTTCATCGTTTCAATATATTTCAAGAATACGAATTTAGGAACGAAACGACGATAAAAACGACAACGCCATAGAAACGACTAATAAAATTAAAACGGCAACGGGAATAGGGCCGTTTAGTTTAGTTTTTCCATTTTCATACAAATATTTCGCATTGGTCCTACGAACCGTATATTTTTTGAAAACTAAACAAAAATTGTTGAAAACATAAAACAACAAAATTCAAAACCAATCATCTGATATTAATAATGATTTAAGTTAAATAACCCCTTGACTGTTAAACAAACAATCTTCGTTTAAAGGCAAATAAGTATTCAACGAAATTCCACTTGTATGTAAAATATAAACACGTGTCCTTTGTGACTGAAAGAAAAATAAACAGGACTCTCTACAGAAGACAGAAAAAAGGGGACAAAATGAATTTGTCATTAAATAAATGTTTATTTTATATATAATATTGAATTTTAAATAAGTATTGAAACGTTTAAAGGAGTTACTAAAACGAAACTAAACTGAAATTTAAAATAAAATAACACAGCACAATAAAGTCCTGGTCAGATTCAAAGAAACTCTAAGTATGTTGTTTTATATGAATTTCCTAAAGTAAAAGATGTATTTTTATTAAGTAAAATTTTGTTTTAATCCTAATGTTCGTTAAATGTCTTTAAAGGTTGCTGTGTGCATGTGTCTTTAAAGGATTAACACAAAATGATCTCTCACTGAGTTGACGTTACAACTCCCTGGTTCAGTTGGAAATGCTAATGATCTTCGGTTCCGGTTATTTAGTTTTTCAAATGATTTGTAACCATTTAAAAACATGTAATTTGTTGTCATGTGATTAATGATCATTGGCATTCAAAGGGAAATTAAATATGTGCTGATCTCCATGTGATCGTTGGCATTTGCATGTTAATTGCCGCCATAGATAATTTCCATTTTCATTTATTGTAACATAAGATGTTTCTAAAACCATTAAGAATTTTGTGCCCTTAAATAATTGTGACTCTAAAAGTCTCATGTTTATGATCTCACTGAGATTTTGAAAAACTCTATCATGGCTTAATGGCTTCCAATAGAGTTAAATGATCTTTATTAAGTAATCCTTAGCAAATTTTAAAACGGTAGGTAAAATGAAATTTAAATTATCGGTCTGGAATTTAAAATATTTTCTAAAATTTTCCCCGGGGTTATAAAGTTTGGTTGATTTCTACCCCCTTGAGGCCAATACTTCCGGGGTTTATAGGGTCCCCAATGACCAAGGTTTGCACAAGGCCTGAAAGCGGAAGACAAGAACCTTCGAGGTTTGACCAATGTTAAATTCTCCCCGGGGTCATATAGTTTGGTTGTTCTCTACCCCCTTGACGCCATTACTTCCGGGACTTATAGGGTCCACAATGACCAAGGTTTGTACAAGGCCTGAAAGCGGAAGAAAAGAACCTTCGAGGTTTGACCAGTGTCCAAACGACTGGTACTATGGGAACTGCTAGCCCTACAGGGATTTCCCTAGCACCACTAACCGGTATTTAATGAAACGCTTTGGGGATTAACGTGGACAAAAAAGGGCGATTTAGTCCGGTGTGCTGTGGCGCTTTAACAGAACAGGCATGTTTGAATTATTCAAGCATATTATAGAACTGGGCACTCTAGAAAAACTCTCCTTATAATGGGTGATTCAAGTACAGATACTTTTTTACAATAGCCTTTTTTGACAGATCACGTGTGAGTCGTGTCATGCTGTCATGTTGTTTTTGTTTAGTATTGTTTGGCATTTCATAATGGAAAGACTGAACAACGTTTACAAATCGTTCAACTTTATTACGAAAATTTACGTTCTGTGAGGAATGTGTTTCGTGCACTTCGCTTAACTTATGGTCAACATAATCGGCCTGCTGAGCGTACTATTCGCAACACCATCACCCATTTTGAGACCCAGCATTCATTATTGGATAATATTCGACCGAATAGACCACGTACGAATAGACCACGTACACGAAGACCGTGGAGAATCGATTCGGCGCCGTTCGCAGCAACTCGGACTGACGTTTGGAACGACTTGGCGCATACATACATACATACAGATTGTGCAACAACTGAAGTCGCTCAACATTCCCAAGCGACATCGCTTCGCTGTATTTGATAGAAATAATTTTCAAAAAATAAATGCTGAAGAATGTTCTTTCAAATGATAATAAACATTCTGCATAAAATTTGAATTTTCCGCTTTACTTTACGTCCAAATTTTGGTGTACGAAATAGACCTTCCGAGCTCAATTTGGAATTTGATGCAAAATTTTAACCACATTGTGTGAGTAGCAAACATGAAATTAGCTTAAGATGCCTAGTCAGCCCATTCGGAATAGAGAAAATTCCAAAATTACGTGAAAATGTGGTCGACGAACCACGTAAACCGTTGCATAATCGTTATCGCAGCAATTGAAGCTTTCATATTTTGCTCTCTGTTAGCATCTTCTGACCGCTCAATTTGAACTTTGGTCCAAAAGATCGATAAACCCGGCCAGTAATAAATATTAAATCACCTTTAGCATGCTCGTATCAGGTCGTATAAATGAATAATTCTTGCAACAAAAAAAACGACTTGAAAAGAGATAGATGGGCACCAATTCTAAACAAAAAACGTAAGAAGTAATCTATAAGAATTAGATTTAAACCAAATAAAAGATGCCCCAAAATTAGCGCTAAAAAAAGTAAAGACTCTGTAAATGTCAAGCATCTCCCTATTACTGTTCAAAAGTTAAGCTATTTTCACCAGCATCTGTCTTTTATGGGGACACCATTCAAGCCTCTGTCTATAACGTTTTCAAGGATAGGGCCACATAGATCAAATAACATCACCTATTGGGACAGCCTTTAATTTACAATTTTAAATTGAAGACCTGTTGTTATAGAGGACTTGGCCACAAAGATTTTTTTTGTAAATTTCAACTGTCATATACATCAAATTACATGAAATATTGGGACACCCTTTAATTTATAATTCCAAATATTTATACTTTTTATTATGCCAGTCAAAGTAGTGGACGTTCTACCTAATTTTCAAGTGTTTGTCTATAACGGTTCAAACGATAGGGTCTTATAGGTCAAATTACATTTATGGGGACACCCTTTAATTTCTTAATTCAAATTGTATACTTATTATAGCGAATTTTGCAATACAGGTTTCTTGTAAATTTCAGCTGTCTGTCTATAAAAGTTCAAAAGTTTGGCCATATACATAGAATTACATTAACTATTGGGACACCCTTTTATATCCAAATTCAAATTTTATACCTTTTGTTATAGCGGACTTAGCAATACAGGTTCTTTGTAAAATTCAAGGGTCTGTGTACAACTGTTAAAATGTATGGCCATATACATCAAATAAAATGAACTATTGGAACACCCTTTAATTCATAATTTTAAATATGTATATTTTTATTATAACGGTCATAGTAATCGACATTCTGTCAAATTTTCAGGGTTTTGTCTATAACGTTTCAGAAGAAAGGCCCAAATAATTTAAATTACGTCACATATTGGGACACCCTTTAAATTCTAAATTTATTTGTATATTACTTTTTGTTGTTTGCAGCTATAGTGACACGCAATTTTTTTAAATTGGTGCCCTTTACGGTTCTTAATACACGTAAAAAACATGTATGTTGTATGGGGACACCCTTTAATTTTTAAAATAATAAAATGTTTTTAAAACGGGACCAAAATGGAAGCATAACCTTTTAAATAAAGAACCTTTTAAAGAAAGAAAATTAAAATCGGTTCAGAAATGGCTGAGTTCTGCGGGAACATACTTAAAAAAAGCAACATTCAGACGAAATGATAACCTCCTTCTTTTTTGAAGTCTGTTCAAAAATTGACTGAGTTGATGAACCAAGCATATCGATTCGTCGACCGCAGCAACTAGAGCTTTTATATTCCACTTCACAGTAAGATCCAAGTATCTCGGGGATTAAATAATTTGTAGGAGTTGATTTACTCCATCGTTTTCAAAATTTGTTTGTCCCTAATGGGTTTTCTCTTGACCTAAATCTTTACCGCGTCGCATAGGTAAAACAACGTACGGCTTATTATGTCAATAAATCAGATAATTCTAATTTGGCAAATAAAAAAATTAATAGTCATGAATTGATAAGGGTACGACACGTCGGACCATTTCTTTAGCTTTGGTAACAGCTGGTGGTTGGTTAATGGCCTAGTAATTTGTGGCTTATTTTTATAGATTAGATTATATATATATATATATATATATATATATATATATATATATATATATATATATATATATATATATATATATATATATATATATATATATATATATATATATATATATCGATATATATATATATATTTATAGAAAATACTATGTAATGTATCGGGTCAGTTGAGGTGCCCTATGCAAATACATTAACTTATGTTCCAATATCATTTCACGGATTGAATCGACGATATTTGCCCAGATGACTGTTTTTGGACGACAGTTTTTGAACTGGTACGACCATAAGAAAATTAGGTATATCGCTACCTTGTACCCTTGTACCTGCCAGACGACGCACATGGGGGTATTTTGCCAATCTAGCCGGGCATTACTTTTTTTAGTTTATATATATTGGCTCTGAAAATTTACTCAGTTCCCCTAGATTAAAGAAATTTGGCAGAAAAATCTCCTATATGGTCATAGGCTGTTAAAGTTATAAAATAAAACAAATTGGACTAAGGAGAAAAAAGTTACCCTTAGAAGCACTAGTCGTACCTCAAAAAAACTAAACCTTTTTTTTAAGTTTTTCCATACTTTTGTTTAGCAAATGCAATTTTTATAGTCAGAAAATGTTCAAAAATCTAAACTTGGACCCGGAAGATTTCAAAAATTCCATTTTTTGCCCCTCCCCCTTTTGTGGGCGGTGACATAAAATATTATTTGCAAAAATAATGTAATTATTAAAAGAAATGCATTACATACGCCTTAATACCATAAAAATAAAAATTTTAGTTTTTATGGGCCCTCCAACTCCACCCTACATAACGTCCATGTGAATTTTTTATTTCAAATTTTTTTTTTGCTAATTTTCACAAAATATTCATTTTTAAGCTTTTATGTCGAAGAGAAGAATATTAATAAAATTCATTTATGTAATTTATTACTTTGTAGTATTTAATTTTTTTGAGAATACTTAATTTATTTATAACTATCTGTGCCCGCCACTTCGCCAGCGTCCTTATTTTGCTTTGAAAGTAATCCACTTTAAGACTTTTAATTTTATAGTCCATCAGATATGGTTTATGTAATTAATTATAAAGGTACCCATCCCTGGGTAATTACTCAGAAACATAGGCTTTATATAAAATTCTAAAATTTGTATAAAATTCCAAAATTATTGTAGAGTACTGTAAATAGTGTTGTAAATTACTCGCTGACAAAAATGATGATTGCTGTCAAGTTGCAGTACCATTGAATCGGTAAATTTCGTACTTTTACTACTTGTTCTTTCTTGGAAAAGAGATATTTTTACGGGAAAAAATATACTATATTTGTACCACGATACTAGGCTACATCTCCATAAAATTTCATTAAAATTCATCCTGTAGTTTTTACGTGATGTGAACTCAAACAGACAGACAGGCAGTCGGAAAATCATAGTTTTTTTATTTGTATAATTAATAAATAATTTACATTAGTAACAATAAATTTTATTTTAATTAAATAATTTATTAAAAACAAAAACTTAGCAACCAAAGTCATTTTATGACCGAAAAAAGGTATCTTACTCGTATACCTATGCAAGATGAGCAAAAACAGAAAAAACGTGACATTTGGAAAAAATCGCCAAACAAAATGGCGCAAAAAACGCGCAACGTTTTTTCTACAGTATAAAAGTAGAGATCGTAAATTTTATAGTGATATATAATATTTTTAGGATAGCGAAGGCCCTCACTCCCAAAAACCATGTCAAACAAAAAACCTTTATTTTTATTTAATTTCGAAAGAAATTTTTTATCATAAAAATTTAATAAAATAAAATTTTTCTAAAAATGAATATAAGTACCTGCTAATATATCCTATTACAGATCAGTACAAAATTTTTATTCGTTTAGCCACAAAAAAATATATTGCAAACCATTGTCGAAGTCAGGAGAGTGTTTATAATTAACGCAGTGGTTCATCAATGCAGTTTTCTGTGTTTCATGATTAAATCTTAACCTTTGGTCTGACTTGTGGGCCGCTAGTCTTGTTTTTAGTTTATTTTTCGTGGTACCTATATAAACTTTTTTACAAATTTCAGTATCGTTGCCAGTACAGGGGATTTTATAAATTAGATTGGACTTTTCCATTGCGGGTATTTTGTCCTTGGTTTTACTAAATAAGCTCGCAAGTGTGTTGTTGGTTTTGTGTGCCAATTGGAAATTTTGAACATTAAACAATTTAGACTTTTCGAACCTTTCAGATAATTCAGGTACGTATGTGAGGGATTTATAAGTTTTTGGCTCATCAGGGATTCTCAAACTTTTTTCATTATTTTTATTTGTATTGTAGTCACGGGTAAGTTTGTTAATAACTGTATTGGAAATTGGTTTTCTTTTAATATTTCTTTTATTTTTATTATATTTCTGTTGTGGAACTCCTCGTCACTCAAATTTAACACTCTTCTTATTAAGTTGTTGGCCGTATTAATTATAATTCTTTTTGGGTGCTTCGAAAAGAAATTTATTATTCGTCCTGAGGCCGTGGGTTTTTGGTACCAATCAATTTTTAATGCGTTATTTTCTCTTATTACTATTGTATCTAAATATGGTAATTTAAAATTGAACTCTTTTTCGGCTCTAAACTTAATATTACGGTGAAAGCTATTTAATTTTGTCAATATTTCCTCTATTGCATCTTCCCTTTAATCATGAAACACAGAAAACTGCATTGATGAACCACTGCGTTAATTATAAACACTCTCCTGACTTCGACAATGTTCGTATATTGGATACGGAGAATAACTACAAACGTCGTTACATTTTGGAAATGCTAAATATAGTAAATACACCAACAACTTTACGTATGAACTATAAAGCAGACATTGAGTGCAGCGCAGCCAGCAGCTATAGACATTTAGTAACGAAAAAGAAGCAATAATTAATTTTAAGTAGATCAGTGCAATACCATACGACGCACGGTGGTTCAGAATTAATTTTCATTGGCCAAAACCTATATTTTTTGTTGACACAGATTCTTAAAATTTTTATGTCACCAGAAAGAAAACAGATCAAAACTAAGGTAGCCGAAAAATTGGGTCAAAATATTCGCAGTAGTGGGCGTGGCATGCTGCTAAAGGCAAAGAATTTATGTTAATTTAAAAATAAAATAAAAATTGTAATATTTGATCTCATATTAATTGCGATTTCTTAAAAACTGTTATCGATATTGAGCTGCGGTTTTTTTTGTTATGTTAGGTGAACTGTTGTTTTTAAGAAATGGTATATGCGCACCCTGTATAATTTGTAAATAGGGTGTTATGTTTAAAATTGGAAACCTCCATATATTCGCAAAGTTTGAAGTTTAGTAGTATATAACTTCTAAAGGACAAAAAACCGAAACCACCCAAAGAAAGGCAAAAGTGTTCTCTTTAAGCCTATATATACTTTTGCACCCGCCCGAATCCGCCCGTAGAACACTTTTTCTATTTTAATGAAAAAACTCAACATTTTTACAAACAAATTTCTATCAAAATTGCTAGTAAATTTACTTTAGAAGTCATTCCCTGCCAAAAGTACAAATTGCTGATAGCAAAACGTAAGGGGAAAGAGAGGAATCTAACTAAAAAGTTAATTTTATTCGAAAATTGAGAATTTTAGTACACAAAACAATTTTTTCTAAAATTTCCTTAAAATCCAGTATAAGTTGTATATGACAAATTTTCCCATAGAAAACTTGTATAAAAAATGGGGATGCGATGGGTCTTCTGGACAAAGACAATGTAAACAATTTTTATGTGAGGATATTTCAGACACAGATATGTTCATGGTGTCATTTGTACCATTGCGATTAATAAAAAACTTAGAGGACTCGGAACCTTCGTCCAGCACAGTGCAAACAAGTTATATTTGGAAAAACCAAACTCTATCGTCTACAAAATACTGCAGACCAATAAAATTTGAATTTAAAAAGGAAACTCATGATACCATTAAGAATGAAGTAAGTGACATTAGAACTCAAATTTCAACACTAAGGCCATTAGAGTTAGAGATAGAGGAACAGACTATTAAATTGAATTACCAATTAATACTATCTATGATAGACGGAAAAACTGCCCAGGTTTTGACTGATACAAAAGCTTCATCCAGCTGTATTATATGTAAAGCAACATCAAGTCAGTTAAACCAAGAACCAACAAAGTCGGAGGATAGTATTGATGCATTTGAATTTGGATTATCACCGCTACATACGAGGATAAGATTTATGGAACACATACTGAAAATAAGCTATGATTTGGACTTCGGAGCTTCAGGATCAGTAAGAAATAATGACACCAACAAAGATATAAGAAAATTGAAAAAGAAACAAGTTCAAGATGCATTTCTCAAGCACGGGTTGATTATAGATCAACCAAAACAAGGATCAGGTAACACAAACGATGGCAACACCGCAAGAAGATTTTTTTTGGATCCCGAAACTACATCTGATATAACAGGTGTTGATAAAGCTGTTATTTCAAGATTTAAAACAATTACTGAATTACTTGCGTGCAATGAACTAATTAATGCTAAAAAAATTGGTGATTACGCCAAGGAAACCGCTGCTATATATACATCCAAATACAAATATAGAAATATGTCAGCAACAGTGCATAAAGTTCTTTATCATGGAGAAGAGGTCATTAAGCACCATTTATTACCAATTGGAGATTTGTCAGAGGAAGCCCAGGAAAAAAGAAACAAGGATTACAGGTTTTACAGAGAACATAATTCCAGAAAAATATCACGAATTTCTACAAATGAAGATTTATTTCATATATTATTGGCAACTTCAGATCCCTTCATTCCTGGCATCCGAAGTCAATGGAAATTGAATCATTCGGAACTAAATGCCGAAGCTAAGGCACTGCTACAGGACACAGGTAATACAGAGCAGAATATTTACAGGAAATATTCCAGCCAAATGAATAATAATTATAATTTAAATTTAGTATTTGAATAAAATAAAGTATACAAACATTAATATTAAATGTTATTTTATTTACCTAGAATCTATTTATAACTATAAATAAATATGTATATAATTAAAGAAAAATTAAATTACACTGTTTTGTTTTAAAATTGACCAAAAACTAGGAAATATGTAAGTATTGTTAGGCATAAAGTTGAAATTTGGACAATCCTAATGAAAATACGGAATAAAGTTGAAATTTGGACAATCCTAATGAAAATACGGAAAATACACCTCAGTGAAAATAGGGGCCACCCTAAGGATAGCAAAATATTGTATTGTCATCCAAGATTGACCCGTGGACCAAATTTGAGCCAAATTGTTTAAGGAAAAGTGAGTCAAAAATGAGTTGGCACATTTGAAACGGAATTTCAAACAAGAATTAGGAAAAGCAAATCGAAAGTTCAACTTTAGGCTTGAATTTCTCAGCAACCGCTGCACCGATTTTAATAAGGCCTATACTCGGTAAAAGCTTAAGATGTTGTCTATTGATTAAAAAAAGAACTACTAAAAAATCTTTATTAGTTAAAAAGTTACAGAGTTTTGGCCAATGAAAAACGTTTCTGAACCACTGTGCGACGATGTTAAAACAACTATAGCTTAAAGTTTATTTTGTTTGTGTAATTTTTACAGTAAGGGTTTTTTCAATGTTTTTTCTTCTTAATTTTTTGTTTTATTCTGTGATCGACGCACTTATTTATAAATGTTTTTATCGTTGTTTATGTTTATTGTTAAACTTTAGAGTGTCCCTGAGGATGAAATTCGATGAATTTCGAGATATCGGAGAAATAAAATAAAAATTATTTAAAAACAACAGACCTCGAGCTCAATTATTTCATCTACATTACAAATTTAAAGGTCGAATAAATACAACATTAAATTTATATTGCAAACCTTTCAAAATCGTATAAAGTCAATAAAAACGTATGCGATTCACTCAACTTTCCTGATATTAACAGTGTCCCAAAACGACAAATCTCAAGCAAAAGCCTTGAAAATGCACTATACGGTGCAGAATTTTGTTGTCTGTCGTGCTGCGCACTTAAATTTTTACATTTCTCAAAAAAAATTGTTGGCCTAATGTCCGGCTAGATTGGCAAAATGCCCCTCGGTGCGACGGCTATGACCCCGTAACTGATTGTAATAGATTAGATTAGATCGCCCTCTTTGACTTTCTTCGTTTCTCAATTATTTATGCTGGCCGATTGGTAACTTGATGCCAACTGTCGACCTTCATTCTCTTCGTAATTGCTAGCATTTTTCTAGGCTAATGACCTTAGCATTTAATATGTGTCTTTTCGTGGTCCCAAGCCTAATGCTAGCCAATGCTGATCTTTCAAACACAATGTGCGCTACTTTCGATGCAGAATTTTGATGTCTGTCGAGCTGCGTACTTAAATTTTTACATTTCTCAAAATTAATTTTTGACCTAATGTCCGGCTAGATTGGCAAAATGCCCTAGGTGCGACGGCTATGGCCCCGTAACTGTAATAGATTAGTAGATCGCCCTCTTTGAATTCCTTTGTTTCTCAATGATTTATGTTAGACGATTGATAACTTGGTGCTAACTGTCGACTGAAAGTTGTAGCTCTTGTCATAAAGAACAAAAATTGTGAACATATAAAATCAAAAAAGTTAAACAATTTTCGGGAAATTTTTGTTAACAATTTTTGTTCTTTATGACAAGAGCTACAACTTTGCCTCAGAGAGTATATCAAAATCTCAAACGGTTTGCAAAATATGATCTTGAGGAAATGATCATTTTTTTGCAAAAATGACATCGAGGCCCCACATCTTTGAGGGCCCACAAAAAAAAACCTGGAGGACTTTGGGCAAAACTGGGAGACAGAGGTCTTTTTTTTTGGTCTTTTATGACGTAGTGGTGTCCGTATATGGTTATTTTGCCATGACTTAAAAAATTAAACAGTGTGTTATCCAGCTAAAGATACCTCAATTATATCTAAGCAACTTTTTGGACTTCTTGACAAGGCCTATTGTGTCAGAAATGCCTTTAGAGATCAATCCATCCATCTCTTGCAAAGTATTTTAGTCTACATATATTTTCCTGATAATAAAAATTAGCATTTCTTCAGGGACTTTCAAGGATTTTCATTCAAATTAGAATTTATAATAAGCCCAGTAATGGAGAAAAGATGTCCATCCAGACAGAGCTGCTTATGCAGAGATAAGTCTATATAAAAATTGGAGTTCGACAGGCATACAGATCCAAGCTGGGGTGGTCAAGCGAAATGCTTGCAATTACGACAGACTCTGTGAAGAGAAAGAAGGTCGACAGTCGATAGTAAAGGCTAGTGAAACCATGCGGGTACCGTAAGTTATACAGGACCGAAGGAGGTATTAGTTGAACTGCTGACAGTACACTCAGTTACCAAGAGTATAGAAAAAGTGACGGAAAGCCAATAAAGCCTGGAGAAAACTTAATAAATTATTAAAACTAAAAATAGAAAATAAAAAAGTAGGGTTCCGTACTATGTTTAGTACGACTTTAACAATTCAAGTTGTTAATTTTTTTAATTTTTATTATTTTTTATAGGGGTCATAGTAATACCCCATCTGTGAAAATGTCAAGAGTCCAGCTATTACGGTTAAAAAATTAGGCCGTATTCATGCCAATCACGTCACTGTCGGAACACCCTTTAATTTTTACTATTTGTTATATTGGCCATAGTAATACACATCCTGTAAAAATTTCAAGTTTCTACCTATTAGCGTTCAAAACTTAGGCCATATACATGCAAATCACGTCACTATCGGAACACCCTTTAATATTTAGCTTGAATCTTGTATACTTGTTTATAAAGCGAGCATAGTTTGCATTACGGTCCACAAATTTTAAGTATTTGTCTCCTACAGCTCAGGAAATAAAGACATTATCGTAATTAACACGTCACTTTCGGAAGTTTAAGTATTTGTTGCTATAGCGGCCACAGATATACACCTTTTCTTTAAATTTCAAGAGTCTACCTATTATGGTTTAAAACTTAGGCTATATACATGCAAATCACGTCACTATCGGAACACCCTTTCATTTTTAGGTTGATTTTTTACACTTGTTTATATAGCGGACTAAGTTTTAATTATTGTTTGGAAATTTTTAGTGTATGCCTTTTACAGTTCAAGCAATACACACATATACGTGAATAACATGACTATATTGGAACACCCTATACGTTTTATTATTTCTTGCTATAGCGGCAACAGTTATACATCTTCTGTGAACATTACAATACTCTATCTATTAAGGTTCCAGAGATAAAAGGCGCTGACAGACGGACGGACAGACGGGCAGACATTGTAGCGAAAACAATAGGGTTACGTTTTTACACTTTGGGTACGAAACCCTAAAAACTGATTTAAACGCTAAAAAATTTATCGGATTTGAAGAAATTAGATTAAAAAAATCAGAAAAAAGCTAAAATTATTAATTTAATTTTAAATTTAAGAAAAGTTGAATAAACTGAAAAATCTCTAAAATCTCTAAAATAATAATAAATAAAAGCACTGAAACTAAAAAATCGCCTAAATCAAAAAAAAAAGTAAAAAATTGCTATAAATCTAGAAGCCAAGAGGTAAAGGAGATGACTATTTGAACTCAACGTTAAAATCAGAAAAAAGTCGAAAATCGCCAACAATATGTATGTTTAAAAAAAATTATTTTGGAGATTTACAAATTGACATTAGTGTAGAGATATTTCTTTTCGAGCAGACTTCTTTTTAATCGACTTAAAAAAAGGAGGTTATCAATTCGTCTGAATGTTTATTTTTTTAAGTATGTGCCCGCAGAACTCAGCCATTTCTGAACCGATTTTAATTTTTTTTTTCTTTATTTAAAAGGCTTTCAGTTTGGTCCCGTTTTCACAACAGTTTATTATATTAAAAATTAAAGGGTGTGTCCCCATACAACATACATGTTTTTTACGTGTATTAAGAACCGTAAACGACACTAAATTAAAATTTTAAAAAATTGCGTGTCAGTACTCTACTCTACACTACTCCCAACAGCAGAAATTAATAAAAAAATTAACTTAAAATTTAAAGGGTGTCCCATAGGTGACGTAATTTGACCTATGTGGGCTTATCTTTTAAACCGTTATAGACAAAACCTTGCAAATTTGGCAGAATATCGATTACTATGACCGTTATAATAAAATGTATAAATATTCAAAATTTTAAATTAAAGGGTGCTCCAATAGTTCATTTAACTTGATGTATATGGCCATACTTTTCAACAGTTGTACACAGACCTCTGAAATTTACAAAGAACCTGTATTGCTAAGTCCTCTATAACAAAAAGTATAAAATTTGAATTTGGAAATCAAAGGGTGTCCCAATAGTTAATGTAATTCTATGCATGTGGCCAAACTTTTGAACTTTTATAGACAGACATCTGAAATATAAAAGGAACCTGTATTTTAAAATCCACTATAGCAAGTATACAATCTAAATTTAGAAATTATAGGGTGTCCTCATAAATGATGTAATTTGAGCTATATGGCCCTATCTTTTGACAAACACTTGAAAATTAGGCAGAATGTCCAATACTTTGTGTGGTATAATAACAAGTATACATATTTGGAATTATATGTAAAGGGTGTCCCAATAGTTCATGTAATTTGATGTATATTGCCAAACTTTTGAACCGTTAGCTACAGATAGTTGAAATTTACAAAGAATCTTTGTGGCCAAGTCCTCTATAACAACAGTTCTTTAATTTAAAATTGTAAATTAAAGGGTATTCCATTAGTTAATGCTATTTAATCTATGTGGCCCTATCTTTGAAACCGTTATAGACAGAGGCTTGATGAAAGGCGGATGCTGGTGAAAATAGCTTAACTTTTGAACAGTAATATGCATATGTTCACATTCACATAGTCTTTACTTTTTTCCCTCTAATTTTGGCGCTTTTTTTATTTGGTTTAAATCTAATTCTTACATATTACTTCTTATATTTTTAGTTTAGAATTGGTGCCCTTTTATCTGTTTTGAAGTCTGTTTTTTTTTTGCAAGAATTATTAGTACATCACTTTTCCTAATAAAATTATAAAATTCCACAAATTAAAGCCATCACTCATATTTGCGGTTTATAAATGATTGACTTCTTCTTGTGCAGTGGTTTGTTTAATCTTTTCTTTTCTTTTTATAACATATTATTTAGCAATTATTTTTTAAAACAATGTGTTCATTGTAAAAACATTATTAAACATATTGTTTTGGTGTTTGGGATATGTTAAGATTTCTAAAAAACTGACACTATGACACCTTAAGGACATGTAAACGTTTTCTAATGACCAAATATTGCTTATCTTACCTTTGTTTTATTTTCTTTTTTTTTTACTAATAAGGGTTGTGTTTTTTGTTGTTTGAATAACACTTGAAAACTAGGCTCATCACGGGCGGTAACACATTTCAAACCCTAGTCACGTGTGCCATAGACATAAAACAAAATGTGATCTTAATAAGAAAATCAGCAGGTGTTAATTTATAATTATAATCTGTTTTTTGGCATAGTGGCTTGATTTTAATATCTTCAGAGATATTTTTGATTGATTTGCAGCATTGGTTTAATAATCAAGTCAAAAAATTGCAAGAATCTTTAATTAACCAACACTTACATAGATCAATGATCAGTGATAACGACTGATGGAAAGGCATATGGTATGTTTTGAGAAACAAGTGGGAAGCCTCTATAATCTCTGTTTTCATAAATAGCGTATGGGTTTTTTTAATCCAAACAATTTTAGTTTATTTTTATCCGCAACATAAAGTTACGGTTAAAAATCGCTGCAAACGGAAAAATCGTTAAAAAAATAGTTAAAAAACTGCTTAATTCCAGAAATTATAACAAAAAACCAAAAACAAATTGCTAAATTGTCAAAAAGTGTAGAACTCAAATCATAACCTCAATAGTTGGAAAAAATGCTTAAACTCTGAAAAATTGTTTAATCAGTTTTCAAAAAAAAAAAAAAAAAAAAAATCCTTCAATTTAAACTAGATACAAATCGCTTAAATAGATAAAAAAGTATAGAACTGAAACCATAACCTCAATAGTTAAAAAAACGCTTAAACTCTAAAAATGTGTTAAATTGTTTTCCAAAAAGATCCTTTTATTTGAATTAGAAACAAATCGCTTAAATTGTCAAAAAGTGTAAAACTCAAATCATAACGGTTCCCAAAAAAATTCCTTCAAGTTAAACTAGAAAAAATCGCTTAAATTTTCAAAAAGAGTAGAACTCAAATCATAACCTCAATAGATGGAAAAAACGCGTAAACTCTGAAAATATGTGTAATCTGTTTTCAAAAAAACGCTTAAACTCTAAAAATGCGTTAAATTTGTTTCCAAAAAGATCCTTTTTTTGAACTAGAAAAAAATCGTTTGAATTGACAAAAAAAAGTATAGATCTCAAACCAAAACCTCCATAGGGGCGAAAAAACGCTTAAACTCTAAAAATGTGTTAAATCGGTTTCCCAAAAATTATTTAAGTTAAACTAGAAAAAATATCGCTTCAACTGACAAACAGTGTAGAACACAAATCATAACCTCAATAGTTAAAAAAAACGCTCAAACTCTAAAAATGTGTTAAATCGGACTCCAAAAAAATCCTTCATTTTAAGAAAAAAATCCCTAATTAAAGAAACTCGCTTAAATTACAAAAGAGATGGTATCCTTTAAAAAAAATCTCTCAAATCACCAAAAAGAGCCAAAATGTTTAGACAAACTTAAAAAAAACTAGGCAATGTAAAAGCAAAAAAATTTGAGGACATACGGAAAAAATCAGGAAAATAAAAATTGTGTCTTAAAAATCCCTAAATTAAAAACAACGCTTAAATCGTAAATAGGGGTGAAATCGCTAAAAAAAAATATTTAATCAGTCAAAAAGGCAGGACATGCAAACATATTTAGAAAAAAAAAAATAAAATTAGTGAAATCTCTTTCATCGCAAAAAGCGGTATAATCGTTCCAAAAAAAGACTGTTAATTTGATAAAGATAAAAAAATCCGCTGCCCCCTCCTCCGGCGATTTTAATGACATTTCATTTGGCAGGCACTTTCAAATCGTACTTACAGGAAGAGGCTGAGACGGTAGAGCACATTGTGTGTGAATGTCTGGCACTGACTAGCATAAGACTTAGGACCTCGGATAGTAACTTGTTAAATGTGTACGCCCTGGGGCATCTAAGCCTTGGGGAAATGCTAGCAATTGCTAGAGACTTCGTGTTGCCAGTCGACAGTCAGTGAAATCACTAAAGTCAAGAGTAAAGGCTGGTGGTAGGAAGTGACTCAACGAAAGTAAGGTTGCCGTACATTACAAATCGGTTGCCTATAATTATTCAGAACGAAAAGGGGGTTGAAAAGAGAGCCATTAAGGAAGCGGTTTCGTTCGATATTAGACCTATATTAATGAGATAGATATAAGATCGATTCAGTTAAGTAAGCGATTCCGAGAAGTTCAGTGTTTCTCTTTTTTATCTATAATTATATTCTGTTCGTAAACAATTTTTTTTTTCAAAAAAAGTACAGGAATAAACTATTTTTGGGCATAACACGTTAACAGAATTTTTTCATCGAATCCTCAGCTACATTATTGCCGAACAAAGTTAAGCGCTAACACCTAGTTTGAATGAGATATTAGACTATAACTGAAGTCATTTTTTTTGAAGGACCCCCAGCGTTTTCAGAATCTTTCGAGGCCTATAAATAAAAATTTGTTCACCAATTTCGCCAAACTGAGTAAAGAGTTGATAGTAGAATCGAACCTGTTGTCAAGTTCGTATATTTTTAAAAAAAGTTTTTATTTGTTGCACTGTGTAATTAATAGAAGTGTTATTCGAATTATAGAAAATAATTCTTGCAAAAAAAACCTACTAAGATGCCCCAAAATTAGAGGGAAAAACGTAAAGACTATGTGTATGTCAAGCATCTCCATATTACTGTTCAAAAGTTATGCTATTTTCACCAGCATCCGCCTTTTCAAGCCTCTGTCTATAACGGTTTCAAAGATAGGACCACATAGATTAAATAACATCACCTATTAGGAAACCCTTTTAATTTATAATTTTAAATTAAAGACCTGTTGTTATAGGGGACTTGGCCACAAATATTCTTTGTAAAATTCAACTGTCTGTCTATAACGGTTCAAAAGTTTGGCCTTATATATCAAATTACATGAACTATTGGGACACCCTTTACATTATAATTCCAAATATTTATACTTGTTAGTATACCAGGCAAAGTATTAGACACTCTGTCTAATTTTCAAGTGTTTGTCAAAAGATAGGGCAATATACATAGGTCAAATTACATCATTTATGGGGACCTTTAATTTCCCTTTAATTTCTAAATTTAAATTGTATACTTGCTATAGTGGACTTTGCAATACAGTTTCCCTGTAAATTTCAGCTGTCTGTCTATAACAGTTCAAAAGTTTGGCTACATACATAGAATTATATTAACTATTGGGACACCCTTTTATTTCCAAATTCAAATTTTATACTTTTTGTTATAGCAGACTTAGCAATACAGGTTCTTTGTAAATTTCAACGGTCAACGGTGGTCACATGTTAAAATGTATGGCCATATACATCAAATTAAATGCACTATTGGAGCACCCTTTAATTTATAATTATGAATATTTATACTTTTTATTATAACGGTCATAGTAAACGACCTTCTATCAAATTTTTGAGGTTTTGTCAATAACGGTTCAAAAGATAGGCCCATATAGGTCACCTATCGGGACACCCTTTAAATTTTATATTTATGTTTTTATTACTTTCTGTTGTTGGGAGCTATAGTGATACGCAATTTTTTTAAATTTTAAATTGGTGCCCTTTACGGTTCTTAATACACGTAAAAAACATGTATGTTGTATGGGGACACCCTTTAATTTTTAAAATAATGAACCGTTTCAAATAAAGAAAAAAATTTAAAATCGGTTCAGAAATGGCTGAGTTCTGCGGGCACATACTTAAAAAAAGCAACATTCAGACGAATTGATAACCTCCTTCTTTTTTGAAGTCGGTTAAAAATACGTTGGTTTAAGAGTTTAAAACCATTTAAAAATCATTCGATCGCCGTTTAAAGTCAAAATATAATGAAGGACACGTACAGTCACATAATAAGGAGCGATGAACGAAAAGAACGACCTAGTTCACATAATTGTTTTAATCGATCCGAACGATTTAGCAAAATGAACGACTATGCTTAACTATAATTTACTGTTAAGGCCAGTATTCACTATCCTACACAATCGTATAATTCAATCACAAAAAAAAATCTGATAGAATTCTGTCTTACTCAAAAAATCGTTTCAAAATGGCGATGTAGATACCACACTATCATAAAAAATAATATTTGTCAGAAAGTCTGTCACACGAATACATTTCTAATCCACCTTATCGTACTTTTTTAGCACACATTCTGCTATATTTGACAGATCGTATGACTGAGTATGATAGTGAATCATGGCCTTTACTGTTACTAGGGGGTGGAATGCCCCCTCCAGACTTGCTGTTGCCCCCCTTCCCCCCTCCAAAAATTTTAAAATTTTTGCTTTATATTTATTTTCAGAATACTTTTCAATAAAATACAATTGAAATGGTTTTGCCCCCCATAGAAAATATGTCCTCATGCGCTAATGCGGTTTTCTTATATAAATAGGTATCGGGTTTTGTATTCATATTCAGGCAGAACACAATAAGTCGACTTACTGTCATTAGACTACAAAACTGTGTGCTACTAAAAACCTAACCTAACCTATCCTTATGGGTTTATATACACAACATTCCTTAAATTCTCCTTTACAAGAACCACACATTCCTCCTTTTTGTTATCACTTTCCAAAAACGCGACTTTTAATAATATTTTTATAACGTTTTAAGCCAAATCTAAAGAAAAATAATATTCATTCCAATGTGTTATGTATTAAGCAAAGAATTTTGAGCAATATTTCTAACACATGACAAAGATCTAATTGAAAATCTCAACTAGAGTCAAGCCACCACCAAAGTATGTAAATACAAAACAAAAAAACCAATTGTCAAAGTCTGTCTCATTCACTGAAAAAATATTGTTGTAAGTAAGCATGCGCGCGACGCGTGTAAACGCCCCTCGAGATTATTAATCTTGCCAATGTGCACACACACAAAGGGGAAAAGTATGATTTTCCTAAAAAAATAATATTATTGTATTAAGCGTGTGTAGGAGTCCCAAAACGAAGCATTAAAAACAGATCGTGTATTTGTTTATTTTGTTTTATTTTATTTTAATTTAATTTTTCTTCTTCTTTTTAATGCCACAAAGAATCCTTTGACATTCCTTTTATATTCGTCTAACTGTCATTTAGATTTTTCAGCTGCATATGCTTAACCAAACCTTTAAAATAGAGAGAGTTAAATATGATCTTGCTGCTGTTGTTGTTTTTGTTGGACACACTTACTTACGCTCTCTACTTAAATGACCAATTTAATTGAGAAAATCAAATATATCTCGTATTTGTATGAATAAATAATCGTTAGTCCTCAATGGCCATGTGCCAAATGTTTTTGTTTTTTTTTTTGTTTTCAATAGTTTTCTGCTGACTAATGAATTTTTGTTCCGGTTTTTCAATACCAAGAATTTTTAGGAAAACTCACGAAGTGAAACTAAAAGAAACCACACGAAGTCATTTCAATAAAAACTCTGGAATGACCAAAATCCTACTGTTTTTAAGTTCGTGATTAATGAATGTTGACAAGAAATTAAAAAAAAAATAAAAATATTACGAACAAATTTATTCTCGCCGGAGAGTGTATGAAAACTTTAGTTTCATTTACGATTGGAGCACTCCTCGTTTTATTCGAATTATAAGAAAAGTGCTACAGAATTGGAACATACCACATATAAACGGAGTGTCGGAAAGTCTTCGTTTCGGGGCCATTATATTGTCATGTTGAGTTTTAAAACCTTGATGACAGATGTGGAACAATATTAACGTGGGCACCAGTCGGTTGGCCCAATCCCACGGTGGTCTTACCACCGAGTGAAATGTAAGCGTAGACTAGCGCCCCCATTGTTTAGTACAGCAACACTTCCACGATATGACGTTGCCGCCAGTATCGCAATTTATGTGTGATACAGTCACAATGAGTAGCAATTTATATAATATAGCAAGCCTAAGAGGGAAGCCTAGATTCCTTATTGTAGCCTCTTGCTTAGGGGTTTGAAGACTATCCAAACTCCGTCTGTAGAGAGTGCAACAGCACATTTCATCGACCTTGCACCATACCTACTTTAATCGATCTTAAACCACAACCACCACTTGTCACCCGAAGGGGACCTCACCCACAACCGGTCACAGAGAGGCAGAGACAGAGGCTCTCTGTGGGGCTACCGATTCCCGTGGTAGCAGTCCTTTGGGAACTGGTCGGGCCTCGAAGAGGACCCGTGCATTAAAACAACAGACCTTTTCTTCCAGATTTAGGTTCTAGGAACCCTAGCGTCTGGTGCCCCTATTTTCCCCGAGTGAACCGCGTCAAAGTATTTGCAACCTACTGCAGTGACAATTGCAACCCCCGGGGGGAATACCTTGATGATAATGCTACCGAGGTATATGGAGGCACCATACCCCAAGGCTAGCAGGTGTTTAAAACTGGAAGGTAAAAACCTTTGAGGTCTAACCAGCCAGTGTCCAACACAACTGGTAACCATCGGTAGCCCCACAAATATTTCACCAAATCTCTGTAACCGGTTATTGGTAAGGCCCTTTAGGAAGTAACGTAATAGCTGTGATTTGGACCTAATTCGCAGGAAGGGCGATTTAGTCCGGTGTGCTGTTGCACCACTCATCAGAAGCGCCAATAGCGTGTCAGAAGTTAAGATAATTTTTTGCTCCATTTAAAGGTTTTAATTATTTTCAGAAACAGTTTTAATTATTTTTTTAATTGATTCAATTATATTCTTAATTAAAAAAGAACAAAATAAATTTCTAATTAAATAAATGATTGAATCAATAAAACATTGATTTAAATTTATGTCTAAAACTATTTAATACCATTGGAGAAAAAAATGTTTTCTGTGTAACAAGGGGTATGAGCATTGGCTTAGCCAGTCATGTTCTAAAATTGCTACTTGTTGTGTCATTGCTTTGCGCCACGAGAACGTTGACATTCGCATTATTTTAAGCCAGTGGTAAGACCAGCATCAGGTTAAGGCAACTCTCCAAAGAGTGACGTAAATCTGTATCATCGCATCGTTCTTCGCAGGCGGCTGACAAGCTGATAACTGGCGCTTATCACAGACGTTTCCCTGAAACAGCATACAAATTTTGCATGCTGGTAAGCCGGATTTCAAGATCAGCTTTTTCTGGATGAAAATAAAACCATTCTTTTCCGTTTCTTTCGACTCCTATTATTCACCATTAATTGTTATTGCTTCTTTTCTAAAAGAAAATCTTCATCTCTTCTTTTTTCCTCTCAGCTTAACTGATATCCCCCAAGTCTGTTATGCTGTTAATAATAATAATATGGTTTGACCACAACCATATAATTTAATCATAATATGTTTCTTTTAGATTATGGTTACCTTAACCATGTTTTTTCTTTGCGTGCAGTAATATAAAAATAACAACAAGAACAATAATTGTAAATAAAATTTCTTGACAACTCAATTTTGGTGTTTCTTTTGTTTTTCTTTCTTTTTTAATTATAATTGTGCCTTTTTTCTATTTTGTTGTTGTTATTTGTTAGTTAATATATTTAGAGATAAAATCGAATTAATAAAAAAGATAATTTAAACATTAAAAAAAATCTATGCCTTTATGATAAAAGCCAAAAACAAAACATTTTTCATTAAGAGAAAACATTTTCTTGACAGACTGTACATATTTTGTGCTTTGTACATACATATGTGTGTGTGTAAAGGGTGGTCAAATTTTAAAGGCCGATGTTGATTATCACACAAATTATTTAGAAAGACCCCCTTTATTTTGTAAGACATCTTTTACGCGATTTGGCATACTCTCCACCAATTGCTGTACAATTTCTTTTGAAATATTCTTCCATTCATTTTGGATACGATGCCAAGGCTCGTCCAAATTGGTAGGGGCTGATTGGTACTGTCCCAACAGTCTCTTCACGATTGACCACGAATTCTTAATCGGATTGAGGTTGGTACTTTGAGCTGGCCACTGCGTTAATTGAAATTCTCACCAAGCCATTCTTTCACGATTTTGGACGTGTGTTTTGGATCACCATCCTGCTGAAAAATTACTTCTTCTGCAGGATAGACGCTCTTATCTAAAAAAACGGAAAGATGAGTCGGCAAAATCCTCAAATAGTCTTCTTTGTTTTTTAATATATTATAAATTTTTTGCAGTGGTCCATGGTCGCACCACGTAAAGCAACCCCATATTATGACTTTTCCTCTACCGTGCTTCACATGGCGCCTTTGAATTTTTTCACCAGGGCGGCGCCAGCAATATTGTTTACCGTCGGATTGGAAACAGTTGAACTTGGATTCGTCTGACCAGACCACACGTTTCCAGTCGTCCACTGTCCAAGTTTTGTGCTCTTTGGCAAATTTTAGTGCCTTAACATTTTTTTCCGAGAATGCAACCTGTATTGTTTTTTTACTGCTGCAATATAACCAATGTCGCGAAGGGCTCTACATGCCGTCTACCGACTAATGGGTTTTCCGATTACTAGCGAAGTATTTTTTGGTGTTAAAAACTTATCTCTTTTCATTTCTCTTATCATTAGACGTGCGTCCGCATTAGTTATAAGTTTTTTACGACCTCTTACTTGAGGCTTGAGAACAACGGAACAACGTTTTTGTACCCTTACTACCACTGATTGACTCACTTTAAGTTTTTTTGCAATTTCCCGGGTAGAACAGCCTCTTTCAGTTATGGCCCGGATGATCTCCTCGATGGATTTTGAAAGTTTCTTCATTATTTATTATTGTTAGGTATTTATTTGATTTTTGTTCAAAAATTTGCACAATGTTTTCACCACACGCGATTTAAATAATGTCGAGCTTATGCCTTCTTAAAAAAACTAATAAAAAGCAAAAAGATTGAAAAATAACTGTACTTTTTAATTTTTTCTCTTCAAATTCTTCATAAAATGCAGATGTGCAAAACTGAGTACATTAGAGTTATTTTGGTTTTCTTCTTTTTTTAACCGACTTTAAAAAAGAAGGAGGTTATCAATTCGTCTGAATGTTGCTTTTTTATGTATGTAACCGCAGAACTCAGCCATTTCTGAACCGATTTTAAAATTTTTCTTTATTTGAAAGGTTATGCTTTCAGGTTGGTCCCATTTTAAAAAGAGTTCATTATAATTAAAATTAAAGGGTGTCCCCATACATCATACATGTTTTTTACGTGTATTAAGAACCGTAAAGGGCACCAAATTAAAATTTAAAAAAATTGCGTGTCGCTATAGCTCCCAATAGAAGAAATTATTAAAAAAATAAATTTAAAATGTATAGGGTGTCCCCATAGGTGACATAATTTGACATATTTAGGTCTATCTTTTGAACCGTTATAGACAAAACCTTGAAAATTTGACAGAATGTCGATGGCTATGACCGTTATAATAAACTGTATAAATATTCAAAATTTTAAATTAAAGGGTGCTCCAATAGTTCATTTAATTTGATGTATATGGCCATACTTTTGAACAGTTGTACACAGACCGCTGAAATTTACAAAGAACCTGTATTGCTAAGTAAGGTATAACAAAAAGTATTAAATTTGAATTTGGAACTAAAAGGGTATCCCAATAGTTAATGTAATTATATGTATGTGGCCAAACTTTTGAACTGTTAGAGACAGACAGCTGAAATTTACAAGGAACTTGTATTGCAAAGTCCACTATAGCAAGTATACAATTTGAATTTAGAAATTAAAGGTTGTCCCCATATTTTATGTAATTTGATCTATATGGCCCTATCTTTTGAACCGTTAAACACAAACACTTGAAAATTAGGCAGAATATAAGTATAAATATTTGGAATTATAATGTAAAGGGTGTCCCAATAGTTCATGTAATTTGATATATATGGTTAAACTTTTTAACCGTTATAGACAAATATTTGAAATTTACAAAGAATCTTTGTGGCCAAGTCCTCTATAACAACAGGTCTTTAATTCCGTTATAGACAGAGGCTTGAATGGTGTCCACAGAAAAGACGGATGCTGGTGAAAATAGCTTAACTTTTGAACAGTAATAGGGAGAGGCTTGACATTCAAATAGTCTTTATTTTTTTCCCTCTAATTTTGGCGCATCTTTTATTTGATTTAAATCTAATTCTTACAGATTACTTCTTATATTTTTAGTTTAGAATTGATGCCCTTCTATCTGTTTTGAAGTCGGTTTTTTTTGCAATAATTATTTCTTGGTGCTGATGCATTTTGTTACAAATTTTATAAATTTTATTAAGTACTAGATCATTTTTTGGATTTTTTGGATTTGCTTTATTACTTTTATATTTATGAAATAAAGAGTGCTCAAAATACAAACATGTACTAATTTGTGCACCTCACTGTATATAGATATCCTTGTATGCAGACTTATCCTAGTTAAAGTGGTTTTAGACGACATGTGTTGGTCATATGACTTGTCAGTTTGATAACCCATATGTAAAAAATAGGCATTTTACATACGGTTTATAATTTTTCCTTTCAAACGTACATGTGTAATTAAATCTGACATAACCTATAATATATAATTTTTCCGCCACACAGTTTTGTATTGCCAACCACAGCTGATGCAAAGATGGAAATGTTGTGCTTTTGGTACCACAAAAAACCTAAAATAGCAAAATATCAAGTTGGCATTACAGTATGTCAGATGCTTTGTCACATCAAAATAGAACAAGTTCTAAATGAAAAATATCATTTGTATTTATTACACATGGAAAATACACATATTATGTTTGAAAGGTTTTACACGACGTGTTTAGAATTTACACATGGAAAAGTGACAAGTCATATGACAAATACACGTCGTGTAAAACCACTTTTAGTGTACATGAATTATTTAGAAATAAAATAGGGGAGCTTATTAAGCGTCAGCGAAGAGCTAAGGAGTGAGTGGCGAATTTTACATAAATACATACATACATATTTTTTTCGTGGTTTAATAGTCATATAATATATACATATTTCTTGTCTTATTTTTTCCAATGTCCTATTTATTTTTAGTACATTTTGTTTAATTGTTAATATGTCCCCCTTATTCCTTAACCCAAAAGTTACCACAAATATTGCCAATATCCTTATAATTAAACTTCCTCCCCTATTTCTTTAAGTAAAACTAAAAATAATCACGCAAATTGTTAGACATGTCTGTAAGACCGAAAATCGATTTTACATTTAATTGGAGTTATAAGCAAAACTGGCAATAAATATGTCAACAATATTACGAAAAGGGAGTGGGAAATAGCAGGAAAGTTAACACCCGCACACACACACACACACACACAGAATAACAAACCCAAATAAAGTGTGAACATACTTATGAAGGCCACTATATAAATATATATATAAAATGAGACCACAACTCATAACATAAGGTCAGTCTATGTATTTATATCAATAAATAAATGAAAAAATAAAACTCCCATGTAATAGAAAGTCTACAAACAAACCAGAAAGTAAAAGTGAAGTAAAGCATCCCTGTTGTTTCTTTGTGCTAAATAAAATGATAAAATTAAGGGCAGAAAAGGATTACAAGAACCCTTTCATTTGGAAACAGAAAACAAAAAATTTTAATAAAACAAAAAAAACGCAAAGATGACCAAAATATTCATTAATAATGTCAAACTTCTCATATGTTTGAACATACACTACGCACAATAATAATAAAACCAATCAACCCCTTTGAAAACTATTTGTACTTTATGTACCCCATCTTAAAGAGTTTGTGCCAGTATACGAAGTGTGTTTAAAAATTACGAGTAAGAGATTTAAAATTTTTCTTAAACAAACGTTATTTATTAATTTATGATTATCAATTTTATACACTTCGCAGTGCTTTAGATAAAACATGCTTGTGTCAGCTTGTGTTTTTTCTAACCTGGAATGTTAACAATAAAAATAGGGACAAGGGGGCTGGATTACTGTAGTAGATTAAATCGGTTTCCTTTCTTCCCGTAGTGGCGTAACATCCAAAGTATTTCGCTGGAATTGAAATCGATTATTTTAAACCTATAGAAACTATCCCGTATTTTACTTTGGTCCTAATTCTGGAATTTTATTATCCATTTAGAATTACATTCCCTACATGCTGGTGTAATATTCAGAGTCTTCATCGGAAATTTTTGAAGTGAAAACTTGTTTAGGCACGTTGAGCACTTTTTGGTTGAAGAAAAAATATTGAACTCAATTACCGTAACCGTCGTCACCATTATCACAACCGTAACCGGTAAGTCGGCTCGTTTTGGTTGATGAAAAATGATTGAACTTGCATCATCGTCACCATCGTTACCTAACATTGGTTTCTATATATAGGTCTGCTTGTTTTGGTTGAAGATAAATTATTGAACTCGACGATGATGTCACCACCGTCACTGTCGTCACCTAACATTGGTTTCTATAGAAATGTCTGCACGACTAACATCATCGTAACTATCGTCACCTAACATTGCTTTCTATACATAAGTCTGCTCGTTTTGATTGAAGAAACATGATTGAACTCGCATCGTCGTCACTATCGTCACCTAAACCAGTACATACATAGGTCTGCTCGTTTTGGTTGAAGAAAAATGATTGAACTCGCATCATCGTCACCATCGTCGCCTAACATTGGATTCTTTTAATATGCCTGCACGTTTTGGTTGAAGAAAAAAGATTGAACTCGGATCATCATCACCATCGTCACCTAACATTGGTTTCTATACATAAGTCTGCTCGATTTGGTTGAAGAAAAATGATTAAACTCGGATCATCATCACCATCGTCACCTAACATTGGTTTCTATACATAAGTCTGCTCGATTTGGTTGAAGAAAAAAGATTGAACTCGGATCATCATCACCATCGTCACCTAACATTGGTTTCTATACATAAGTCTGCTCGATTTGGTTGAAGAAAAATGATTGAACTCGTATCATCGTCACCAACGTCACCATCGTCACCTAACATTGGTTTCTTTTAATAGGCCTGCACGTTTTGGTTGAAGAAAAATTATTGAACTCGTATCATCGTCACCACTGTCACCATCGTCACCTAACATTGGTTTCTATAGAGAGGTCTACTCGTTTTGGTTGAAGAAAAAAGATTGAACTCGCGTAATTCGCATAATTCCCTAAAAAAATATGTTAAATATAAATTATTATTCTCAAGTTAATTAGTTTTCACTTCTATTGGCAGTCCTAATGACTGCCCTGCACTTTTTTTCTAACCACGGAATCTTTCCGAGGGTTAATGTAGTGGACCATTTCGAAGTAAGATCTCTTTTCATCTCTTAGTGGTATGACAACCAGAGCTTTCAGCGAGAACTGAAACTGCAAATTTTAGACTGATAGACACTACCCAGTATTTTATGGGGTTTCCTACTTCTGGAATTTAATTTTCCATTTAGAATCTCTTATCCTCGAATATTTTCTAACCATGAAAGTATTTCTGGGCTGTTAGAAGTAATAGGGAGACAGCGGGGTCCTTACTGTAGTAGACAATAAAATTAAAGAAATGCCATGCTTTAAACAAATTTTTTAGGGGCGGGGTATCCAATTTTGAGACCACTTATAGCCACCCCTGGGAAGTTTATGGTACCCACCGTTAAAACAAGCTGAGATACTCCTCTGCTATACTCATGCCAAATTTCGGATCAATCGGCGGCCTAGCCCTTTACAAATGGCTGAGTTATTTCCAAAATATTTTGATTCTGCCCCACTTTGCATTGCCAATAGTTCGATTACACCTTTTCGATATGACTGCCAATAACAAGCTCCTATATTTAGGTCTTGTTTCTAATAGAAAGTTGACTAAATCAGCTACTGCTTTAATATAGACTTATAGGGACATGTGGAGCTCGAAGATATTAATCTTAATTGCAGGTAATTGCAGGTTAGATTCCGGCTGCTTTCTTCAGTTTATGGACGCACTCACTCTTGTGTGTTGTAAATATCCTGTTCTAGCTAGCATTAATTAGTGAGTCGTAAATTACCAATCTGATACCATAAATTATTAGGACAAAGAAATCGAGAATTATATGTAAATTTCTACAAAATTCCATCCAAATTATTTCATCTCCGATTTACATTTTATCTAGCGAATAAAAATAATGTAACCATGATCAAAAAAAACTTTTTCTCTACCGATGTTATATGTGCATTATTAAATTATAATAGAAGTTCTCTTTAATTTTTGAACACATCTCGTATTAATTAACGTTTTATCTGTAGCTTTTGTTTATTGTTTTGCACACATGAATCTTTTTTGTGGTTAACTTAATAATAGAATAGAATGAAATAAAATGAACTAGAATTATCTCGCCATCAGCTGTGGTCATCATCATCATCATACATGATAAATGAACAGATGGCATCTGATAATTTCGCCATTACTTACGAACTCTTAATATGCAGCAAGATTTAATGGGTGATGATAGAAAGAAGATTAGAAACTGAATAATATTTTTTTCAGATTTCTAAATTTTTCTTAGGCCTTTTAGACTGCAAAGTAAAAATAGTCCTTGAAACAAAGCAATTCCTATACAACCCACTAATTGAACTTAAAAAACTTTCGGTCAACCTTAACTAAATGTAAAGTTTCTCTATTTCAATATTTATTTGTAGCTTTAAAAATTTGGGAGAATAATTTACCATGATGAAGAAAATGCAAGAGGTTTTCAATTTCAATTGAAACTCTCCCTTAATTTCAGTGTTAAAATAAATTCTACACTACGTTACACCGATTCAACAGATCTGCCAGAGATCATCTTTTTTTAAGACCTTAATATTATGTGGACCTCAGAAGTGCCGGATCTTAAATTTGTTTTGCCGTTCAAGTTTTTTAAAAAAATATCATCGGCGGCGGCGATATATCGGTTGCGACTCAGTCAGCTTGGTTCTTTGCTTAAAAAAAAACACAACCCTGATAAAATGAAAAATCTTATCGTTTAGAAAATTTTCTAAAAATGGTTTGGCATTAGGGGATGTCAAATTTCTTCCCGTATTATTTCACATTTCGATACAATATTGCTTTCACACTATCACACTTTCTCATTGGATTTAAGTTTTTGACAAGTCTTAATACTCAGTGTATAATAGTGTGAAAATGGCTTAAGCAACATAATGATTCCCAAAAAAGTCTGTGCGGAAACCAAACTCGATAGAACATCTTTCAATTATGCCTCAGCGTCATCGAAAATTTGGAGCATCGGATGGTGGTTTGCCGGCGAGGTCGCGGCGGTTATTTGGACGATATTTTGTTCCATACATAATTGAACCATACCAATATTATCAAAATAAAAAGAAATGACAATAATTTCCTAAATTTCAAAATTGGGATTTTTGGCATTTATTTTGGGAATTCCGGAATTTCCTTTACCTTACGCCCGCACTAAGGCGAGTGCACTCGTAGGCCAATAAGGCCCATTGTGATACCTCGACGATCATCTACCCCACTATTCCCTATAGAACTCCAATACCGCTGGTTCGTAAGAACCATCTGGAGCTTTTAACGCCTACAACAAGTGATAACGAGTTTTTCTCAAGGGTCAGTAGTGCCTTGGCCCTTTTCTTGTCAGTTGAAGGCCAAAGAATTCTAGACAATCTACGACCATTCTCGTAGCGTGTTAGATATTTCGCCCAAAGGGATGTTAATGAATCCTTGGACGTCTACCACATCCAGACTCGAACCGTTCCTCGCACATTGATCGGCCATTTCGTTTCCACGAATGCCTTCATGCCCTGGGACCCACACTATCCTTATACGATGTCGTCCAAGTAGGGCTAAAGATTGTATGCATAATGTCGGCTATTCCTTTACTTTAATATTCTTGATTTTACTATTCGATTTTCGTCGACTTATTATAAAGAGTGATCCATTTCGAGGTACTTTTTTCAATAGCCTTTTTTTTACAGATCACGTGTGTGTCGTGTCATGCAGTCATGTTATTTTTGTTTAGTATTGTTTGGCATTTCATAATCGAAAGCATAGACTATTTTGTGATGGAAAGACTTACGCCTGAATAGCTTCGTTCTATGGGCTGTTGAAAAGTTCCAAGAAGAACCGATGTTTTCGAGGCAAATTTTGTTTAGCGATGAGGCCATTTTCTGGCTCAACACACAAAACTGCCGCATTTGGGACGAAGAGCAACCTGAAAAGATTCAAGAGCTGCCACTTCATCCAGAAAAAAACAAAGGTTTGGTGTGGTTTGAGGGCCAGTGGAATCATCGGTCCATATTTCTTTAAAAATGATGCCGGTGCGAACGTCAATGGCGACCACGATAACCGACTATTTGATGGCTAGTGATCTTGGCGACATTTGGTTTCAGCAAGACGACGCCACTTCCCACACATCGCAACAATCAATGGATTTATTGAGAGAACATTTCGGTGAGCACATAATTTCACGTTATGGGTCGATTGGCCACCAAGATCGTGTGATATCTCACCGTTAGACTTTTTCCTGTGGGGATATGTAAAGTCTAAAGTTTATGCGGACAAAGCCGCTTCGATTCAGGTCTAGGAGGAAAACATCACGCGTGTCATTCGCCAGTTACCAGTCGAAAAGCTCGAACGAGTCATCGAAAATTGGACGCAAGGGATGGACCATCTGCGGCGTAGCAACGGCCAACATTTGATAGACATAATCTTCAAAAAATAAATGCCAAAGAATGTTCTTTTAAATCATAATAAACATTCTCCATTAAGTTTGAATTGTCTGTCTTTTTTTCTTTAAAAAAGTATGGAACCTCAAAATGGATCACCTTTTATAACCATAGAAAATTTTATTTGAATCGTTAAACTAATAAAAATTTTGTTTCATATTCAATATTTTTTCTCAAATTCATACTACTCTGCTATACTCATGCCAAATGGCAGAGTTTTTTCCAAAATATTTTGATTCTGCCCAACTGTGCATTGTAGACGTCCTGATAATATTTTGTTCGATTTAGCTTCGAAAGTAATCCAGACCAAATTTTAAGACCCTTACTTTAATAGTGCTTCAGTTATGGTTTATGTATTTTCTATATATAGCGGTACCCATCCCTGGATAAAATTTATATTATTATTTATTATTATTTATAAAATGCTAAAATTATTTTAGAGTTCTGTAAATAGTAAAATATCCCGCTGACAAAAATAAAAGGTGCTGCCTAGTTTATAATTAGTACCTTTGAATCGGCAGAATTTCGTGCTTTAACAACTTTTTCTCTATTTTCTCTTGCAAATAAGAAATTTTTGCGGAAGAAAAGTATTCTATATTTGAACCAAGATACTAAGATACCTCCTCACAAAATTTTGTTAAAATTCACCCAACAGGTTTTACGTGAACACAGAACGAACACAGACAGACAAAATTTCTAAAAATTGCTCCCTTGCATTCCATTTCAATTTTTAACTGCACCAGCAACAAAATTTTTAAAAAATATATGTACATAGGTATTTCATATGTACAGAAAAGGTCCTGTTACAGTTTTATTATATGTATAGATATACCAAGGCGAATTCATACCAGGTGTGAGCAGTAGAGCAACAACTACAACAAAACAAAAACTTTGACATTAGATTAGCAGATATGAAACAATGTATTTTTGACAAGACATTAGCAAAAAAAAACGAGAGCAAAAAACAATCAGGTGGGCTAACAACTCCACCTGGTATGAATTCGCCTTGAGATATACTATGTAGATGTTCTATAATTTTGCTGTCACTTTATTTTACATAACACGATCTCTCCCCTCAATTCTCACCCTTCTTCAAAATGTTTTTCGTTGATTGGTTTATTTTGTGTTGCATTATGTATTTACATACATACTTTTTGTTGTGTTGTCAATGTGTTTCTTAAGTATTACGAGTCTTGTGTCTTTATGCATTTTTAGGTATGAATTTGTGTGTGTGTAACTATAAAGCCTGTGTGTGCAACATAAATATTTACAAGACCCTTAAGGGCTCTCTTGACGAAATTACAAGACTCTCATTGTGTCTTCTAAATGATTAAATGAATCATATTGATATTTGCTCTGCTCTTTCTTAATATTTTTTTCTTTGTATTTACATTGTATATACACACAAACAGTCATATATATGTATGTATGTAAATGTAAGTACAACTGTATTTTCTTAAGACTTTAAGAGTTAAGTTGTTGTTGCAATTGATTATTGCTTCTATACTTCAATGAATCATTTATTAGGGATGGATATTTACGTGAAAGGGGATGAAATGAAAAAGATTCTGTATAATCCATACGTATGTATGGATGAATGTACATACATATGTATATCTCCAAATAGGTATAATGTTTACGTAAAAATGGCGTCATTTAATCCAAAATATTAAATATCTAGGTATCAATGGAGTTGTTAACCAACAAAAAATTACGAATAATAAATTGTACTTTAATCGTAAAAGGAACAAAAAATAACAAAACCGCTAAAATTATTAAAGTTTCAAGAGACACAAAGCTAATAGCCCGTTCAGGCTGCCACGAAATTATGTAATTTCGTGATTTCGGCCGAAATCAAGTTGAAGTTACGTAATTTCGCATACATTTTACCATTGCCCAAATTAACTCATTCTACTTAATTTCGTCGAAATTAACTTGAAATTACCATAGACAACGCTGGTTTTGTAGAAAAAGCTACTTTTTTTTGCAACCATGACCATATTTACAACCTCGAAAGTCCGTTTTGATTGAAAAAAAAATTTAAAAGCCAAATGAAATAATGGAAATATATACATAATTATACATTAATTTTGTTGTAGTGTTGTTTTTAATATTCGTGTATATTTTAAATCAATGCGAAAGTGTTGTGCGAAAGCTTTTTGCAAAAGAATTAAATTATACAAATGCAACTAAGCGTGATCAGCTGTTTGCGAAATTAACTCAAATGTCAAAAAGCCCAGTATGAACACTTTAGATTTCGTTCGTTATTTCAGCTCGAAATTACTTAATTTCGTGGCAGCCTGAACGAGCTATAAACTAAAATAAATCAGTCAAGTGCGAGTTAGTCTCACACACGTAGGGTTCCGTACTATGTTTAGTACAACTTTAAAAAATCAAGTTGTTAATTTTTTATGTCTTATGGGACACCTTTAATTTCAAAATTAAAGTCATATTCGCGAAAATTGCATCATTATTGGAATACCCTTTACATTTTTAGTAATTTTTATAGCGGCCGGAAGTAACACATCTACTGTAAACATTTCAAGAGTCTAGCTATTACGGTTTATAAATAAAATAAGGCTATTTACGTACAAATGTGTCTGAGGCTGCCAGGTTACTTTCTATGAGGCCGATATTTGCAAGTGATATCACTATTTACATAGACAGTCAGGTGGCTATAAAAGCTCTCGGAAATAGATGTATTAGATCGAAAGTAAGTAGCCGTTGTTGCAGAGAGCTACAAGTTCTCAATGAACAACACGTACTGAAACTGTGCTGGGTACCCGGACATTACAACATTATAGGAAACGACGCTCCAGACGAGTTGGCGCGAGCTGGAGCTGACTTAGACATAAGCGTCAGATGTGAGGACATATACCCTGGTTTCGATTCTACAAATGAGAGGATAAGAAAAATATTTAGACGTGATGCCGACACAACGTGTAATAATTCGTTGGGATACACACAGACAAAATCATTGCTGGAGGAAAAAGGTATTGGAGAAAGCGATAAGCTGTTATGTATGAGTAAGTCACAACTAAGAATGTATGTAGGTATAATAACAGGACATAATAATCTTAGATACTTCTTGAAAAAGATTCGACTTTGTGATGATGATATCTGCAGATGGTGTGGCGAAGAAGAGAAAAACACATTCCACTATCTTTGTCAATGCCCTGCGTTATCACACAGTCGTAATAAATGTTTTGGCTCTTTTTTCTTTCATAATATGGAGGACTTGAAGGCTATGGGAGCTAAGCAAATTGGCAAATCTACAAAGTTCACGGGACTACTTAGTGGGAGTTATTAAATCATCAGAGGAGTCACTATGGATCAATAATGGTGTTGTGAATCCACACATATTTAATTATGTGTGATCCTCTATTAACCTAACCTAACGTGCAAATTATATCACTGACGGAACACCCTTTAATTTTATATTTTGTTATAGCGACCCTTTCCATAAATATATCAAGAGCGATAGCCCCCACGCAAACCCCTAAGGGTCTGTGAGCACATACACAATCTCAACCAGAATCTCACAAAAAGAACAAAACATGTAAAAATTTTAAATCAGTAGCATAGGCAAATAACACGTCACTTTCGGAACACCCTAAAGGTTTTAGTATTTGTTACTATAGTGGACACAGTTATACACCCTCTGTGAAAATTTCAAGAGTCTACCTATTATGGTTCAAAACACCACTATCGGAACACCCTTTAATTTTTAGGTTTATTTTTTTAGACTTGTATAGCGAACTAAGTTTTAATTACTGTTTTTAAATCTTGAGTCTATGCCTCCTACAGTTCAAGAAATAAACACATATTCGTGTATAACACCTCTCTATCGGAACACCCTATAAGTTTTAGTATTTGTTGCTATAGCGGCAACAGCTATACATCATCTGTGAAAATTTCAAGAGTCTAGCTATTACGGTTCCAGAGAAAAAAGGCGCTGACAGGCGGACAGACATTATAGCGAAAAAAATAGGGTTACGTTTTTACCCTTTGGGTACGGAACCCTAAAAAAATAACGTTAAAATTACAGAAACGTTAAAACCAAGGCAAATTATCCCATTAACTTCCAATATAAAAGACATACAAATTCGAATGAGTTTTCTTTCGAATCGAAATACGCATGATGCGAGTTCAATAATTTGTCTTCAACCAAAACGTGCAGACCAATGTATAGAAACCAATGTTGGGTGACGATGGTGACGAAGGCGAGGGTTTAATAATTTTTCTTTAACCAAATCTAGCAGACCTATGTATAGAAACCAATGTTAGGTGACGCAGTTTTTGAGTTCAAAAAATAATACGTTTGGTTTTCACCCAACTTCACTATCTAACGCTCTGTCAAAATTGGATTTGTATGTACATGAGAATTTTTGACAGTTATTTTACGCCTTACGCTCTTGTTTAGGTTTAGCAGTAAGAATTAAAATCAATATTATTTGTTGTACATTTTATCAAATTTAGTTAACTTCACTATTTAAGTTCTGCAGATATAGATTTATTATTTTTTTTTTGTGTGGGGGTACACCTCTCTCCCCTCTACCTCCAAGATACCATCAAGATGTTGCTGAAAAATGTAGTTTGCTCTAAGAGCTACCCTTATTCAATTTAGGGTGCCCTGCTATTGTAGTATTGTGAAGATAGGAGTATAGGGAAATCCGTGGAGTATCCATTTCCCCCCTCTTATATATTCAATATTTTATTCGAATATGCAGTTTGTTCTAAGAGTTCAGGGTGCCACGCTATTGTAGTTCTGCAGATATAGGAAAATTATGAATTTTTTTTTTCGTATGGGGTAGACCCTCGTACATCAGCAAGATTTGGTTCAAACATGCAGTTTGTTCTAAGAGCTACCCACATAAAATTATGTGAGCCTCTCTGTTGCAGTTGTGGAGATATTAATTAATCCGCGACCAAAAAGGCGTGAGATCGCGGCCAAAAGAGCCATTGTTTCGGTAGCTGTGTGGCAAGTGGCACTGTCCTGTTGAAACCACATATCATCCACACCCATATCTTCCAATTTGGGCCATAAAAAGTTTGTTATCATCTCACGATAGCGAACACCATTCACAGTAACTGTCTCACCGGCCTCATTTTGGCAAAAAATAGGCCCCATGATACCGCCATCCCATAAACCGCACCAAACAGTCTTTGTGGGTGCATTGGTTTTTCAACAAACTCTTTTGGATTATAATTCGCCCAACTGCGGCAATTCTGCTTATGAACGAAAATGTGCCTCATCACTGAAGATGATTTTCTTCGAAAATTGATCATCCAACGTTGCCACCATTCTGACCATTGCTCGATTGTGTATCTTTTCGTGGTTCAAATTGAGCCAGTCTGAAATTGAGAAATCTCAAATTAAATGCAGAAAAAACTTGACGTTTAGGTGTGGTTTACATTCAACATCGTCCCTTAAAATTTAACCACCCGATACTCCACTGTATTTTCTATTTAAATCAAATCTTGCGTAAATTTTCGAACATCCGTTTTCGAAAAAGAGAGATTAAACTAAAAAAGAAAATTTGCTCCCATTTCCTACGATTTGATCGTAGTTTTCTTTTGTAATTTGCTGGATTGTAGATGTAATTTATGCATAACAGATCTGGCTGGGTATTTCCCATTAGCAGGATATTAAACATGTAAGTATTTATCTGGAAGCTATTACTCCTTTTCCATTGTTAAAATATGTACTCGTACTCTTACATAGGATCTTTATATTCTTAAGAATATTTTAAATATTTGTTTTGAAACCTTACAGTAACGCCTTAACAATTTCTTTTAGCAAAATGCCTTGCTGGTTGCATGCTTGTTCTTATTCAAGCAAGGTCAAGCATAATTTTGCAAATTTTGACATGTTTTGTTAACGCCCATACAAATATGAATTTCTTTCTTTAATTTTTGGCCAAACCAGACAATGCAAGGGAAAAGGATTATTAAGTCTATTGTTTGGCAAAAGATATGGATCTTAGAGGATGTGAAAACATACATACGTGAATGCGTGCAATCAATGCAATGCCATAGAGAAATAGAGAAAGTAAAGGATTTTGATTTTATTGTATTGCAGCTTCTTATGAAAAGGATTAAAAATGTTGTTGTGGAAAAAGGAAATTAGTTACAAAAATTTGAGAAAGATAATGGACTGTGATATCAAGCATAAAGTTAAACAAATAAAAGTGATATTTTGTACTATTTAGGTTAGGTTTTTTGGCAGGTTTTTGGTGTGACTTTTTCAAACTTTCGTAAAATAAAATTTCATTATAATATCGTCATATTGCTATAATATCAAACAGTTGCATGATCAAACTCATCTAATGGGTGTGCTCATAGGCTCATGAGCAAGTGGTTATACTCAAACACAAACTAGATTACTTAACACATGCCTACTCATACCAGAGGGCGAAGCCGATATAAAATGAAGACCGGCGGCGGCTAAGCAAGAATACACTCGGTGGCGGCTAAAAGTCGACTAAAAGCCGAATACATATCAAAAAGCGACGGCAATTAGGCAGAATAATATTAAGGCAGAAACTAACTTAAAATTTGTCAATTTTTTTGTACAAACATATCGCTCTTTTAATCTCCCTCCGGAGACACTAACTGTCATTGCAATCTACCGTTTTATTCCTTTGTTGCAGTGCTTTCGAGGAATATGGGGGAGATAGACTCCGGGGTTTCTAGAACCTGTATCTTGGAAGAACAGTACTTGTATTGTACAATGAGGGCATGCTAAAAATTTACTCAGTGGTAAGACCACCATCTGGTTAGGCCATCATGGCAGATACTGACGCAAAATTTTGATCACATAATGCACCTTTAATGCGAATTAGTGACATACATATAACAAATAAAAACTTCTCAAAATCACTAAATAATGATGTTTTGATGATGCAATTTATTTTAAATTTATCAATTTAAAAAAAATAATATTAAATTAATTAAAAAAACAGTTTAGCTAATGAAACCGGTTTAAAATTTTTATCCGAACACTTCGGTGGCGGCTAACTGCTTTCAATTTATGTCGGCGGCGGCTAATAGCCAGCAATTAGCCGATCGGCTTCGCGATCTGACTCTTACCATACCAAGGATGATAGAAAGTCGTAAAGTAGATCTGGGTTGGGAAAGATATGCGCGCGTCATTGTCATTATCGCTTAAAGTCGGCCTGATTGACCTTGTTGCTCGGCATTCGAGTGGTTTACATCTCACTCACACTGGCTGATTGGCTTCCTTGAATAGCTGTACTATTGTACTGTATTTGATGGTTGCTTTAATCAGCCACGTGTAATCGTTTTGGTTATCGTGTATAACCTATGAATTTTAATTAAATAAGTCGGACATTGGTGGAGGTCCATTTTTAAAACTCAAGTTTTTTCATTGGAGGAGAACCAATAAACTCAAGTTGTTCACTGGAGGAGCACTATTAAACTCTTTTTAATTTGTCATAGCTGAATTTGGAGTCTCACTTCCTATAAGAAGGTATTGGTCGCGCTACAGATTTTGGAGGAAGCTAAGGAAATCACACCCTGTCGCTTTGGTTTCGTACCTTTGCCATTTACCAAAAATTTTTGGTCAGAATCCAAAAAAGGATGATAGAATACAGGTTTTGCCATCCCGAAAATAATATTGAAATTTTCTGCGCATGTCGGCCTAATAACGTCACGAAACTGTCTTCCTTTTGGCTAATAATTCTGATTGAGAGTATAACTATAAATTATGAGGGTTGTAATATAAATTATGAGAGTTTATTTGTAGCGTTGGCAAATTTGCCTATTACTTTGTTGATTACAGACTTGGCAACCTTACATTGGCCGAACATGCGCATGGCGTAATCTTGTCTTCTATCATTTATTTACTCATACTATTATCAAAACTCTGTTCGTATCATAAACGCAATGAGTTGGGCGAGTAAAACGAACTTTCTTTACTAGTTAGCGCCGTGTTTAAACGCCTCATGTTCAAAACACTTAGTGTGTTAATTTGCTTAGTAGTCCTGTGGAACTTTTGGAAAATGCTTAGTGCGTTTTGCTTGAACTATAGGTTCTTTGTATTTCTTAAGAAATGAAGACATTAAAATGAATGTATACTCGAATTGTGTTCGTGTTTCATTCAAAGTTCATTGTTGTTATGTTCAACATTTACTCATACTTATTCAAACTTGCTTATCGAAACTCTGACAGCTCATCGCATTTAGCTTGCTGGTCTTGGCTGTTTATTAGTGTTCACTCCTTTTATTCATTCCTTCTATTCATCGCTACTCGGGTGCAATGCACAGACATGAACTCAATGAAATATTACAATGAGCTTCTTGTGAGCTTCGTTGTTTGTGCTCATGCACTGCTTTTTATTATAATATGTTTATATTTCAATCATAATGTTGAGTTTTGTATTTTGTACATTGTTATTTCTAAGTACTGAATAACATTATGCAACTTTTGTCGCTACAATCGTTCTTGTTTCTTTTTTAATATTGCATTTGTGTTAATATCGTGCAATTTTTATTGCAGCAATTTGTATGGATGTAAACACTTGTTAAGATTTTAAACTTCAAAATTAAAACTACGAATGAGAAGAGAAAACGAACTTCAAGACTACATGCATATGTGTACCCCTTTTCATTCCTCTCTACCCTCTCTCCCACTAAGGAAGAATTGCAGCGACAAAATTTGCATAATGTAAAACGGGACTGTAATATGCTTCAAACATAAAAATATTATTATGTTAGTCATAACATGGTTTAACTACAACCATATAATTATGGTTACCTCAACCATGTTTTTTCTTTGTGTGTGTTAATCTTCTTCTGGCTTACATAGAGACTTAAAATTGTCAACTTTTTTCAAAACCGAAATTTATAAATCCTCCATAACCTACCTGTCACTATTAAAACGTTAAAATGTCAATTTAATATTTTTTTCTTTTGAGGTTAAATCCGGCTTTATATAAATATTAAATCTAACACGTTTTTGATCCCTCTACCCGTATAAGAGATTTGTCACTTGCATAATCTTTCACAACAATTTTGACCATCGCGACGTTAGTTAGATTTGACATTTTGACAACTGCTTGTAATCTTCGGTGATTAGTTAAAAGGAATCAGTGATTTTTGACTAGAACTCGTTACGTGTTTTTCTCCGAAACATTTTTCTTAACTTAAAGTTAATTCTTTTGCGATTGTTAATATGAATAGAATTTTCAAGGAATCATAATAAAGTCTTGAAAATAATTTAATGTTTTTTTTTGTCCAAAAAAGCCATTTAGTGGCCACCTATTCCTTGACAAAGAAAATATTTTTGTATTAATAGTTTATAGAAAACTGCTGGGTAAATATTTGAAGAGATTAAAATAATTTTCGCCATTAATATTTTTCAGTGAAAAAGAAACACCAAACAGTAAAGAAGATTTAATGGAATGGAATGAAAAGTAACTGTCATTTCTCCTGGAAAAAATTAAATCTATTAATTGAAAAAAAAAAACTGTTAAAAGAGCGACTAAATTAACGAAAGTTTTGTTAACCGCAAAGAAACGACACTTTAGACACTTTACTTTAATCAGCGCGTCAAGCGTAGCGTGTTTTAGCAACTAGCCTTAGCGCTGCAGTGACATATATACATACATATAATAAAACAGTAACTCATTTCCTGTCTGTCTGTGCTTGAATCACGGAAAAACTACTGGATGGATTTCAATAAAATTTTGTGAGAAGGTACCTTAGTATCCTGATTGCAATACAGGATTCCTATAGGATTTTCGCAAAAATATCTTATTTTCAAGAGAAAGTGGAGAAAAGGCAGTTAAAGTACACCGATTTTTTTACACGGTTGCACAACAGATGACGCTATTTTAAAATGACAAATTATTAAAAAAAATTCTTTAAAATTTTTTTATATTAATATTGACATTTCGGTCTTGAATTCTGTTTCACTGCCTAATGCTCTCTCAAATTCTATTTTAAAGCATGAAACCGTAATTATATTACAGTTACAAAAGCACAAGAGCAAATAAATTATATATTACAGCATATTATAGCATAGAAAATGCCAAACGCCCTATCTACATAAGTTAGTAATGTTAGTTAAGTTAGGGCGTTTTGCATTTTCTATGACGATATTAAAGTAGAAAGCTTTAAACAGTGTTTCCAACTACAACAAATGCTTACAGATAAGAGGTTTTAAAAATGAAACAATACACATAATAGCAACGTAAAATATTATCGGAATTTGTAACGTCAGTACTTTCCATTGTTGGCCCTAAACTGACGATGGTCTTACACCTTATTAACAAAACATTTTTTTACGAGATGAAGACCACTTAAACATTCCGCCATACAATTGGTGGCTTCTGTTGAAATGCAACAGAATACAATACAACCACCACGTTACTCCCCAAAGGACATGGCCAAAAATCGATCACAGGCACTTGGCAAGCCTAAAAGGCAAGCCTAGACCCATATTATAACCTCTTGCTTAGGGGTTGGAGACTTATCCCACTCCGTTCTGTTGAGAGTGCAATAACACACTTGATCGACTATGCACCATCTCCACATAAATCTATCCAAACCACAGCCACCACGTGTACCCCGAAGCCGAAGGGACCTCACCGGTCACATAGAGGAGCGGCTCTCTGTGGGGCTAGTATCGACTGGTACAACGGTGCCCGTTGTATCATTCGTTGGGACACTGGTCAGGCCTTAATTAAACAAACCTGTTCTTACAGATTCAGGTTCTAGGAACCCTGGCGTCTGGTGCACCCATCTGACTTTGCTGATATTAAACTCGAGCTTTACAAGAAGCCCATAGACTGATTGATAGGTCGCTAGTCTATCACTATTGGGTTGTGAGTTCGATTCCCGCCAAAGGTGCAATCTGTGTAGGACACTGCTTTATTGATGACATGCTCAGCAGTTAGAAGTTGCTTATAACGATTTTTGTGTTGGTTGCAAAAATGCGGATAAACAGAAAAGTGTGAAACACAACCTATGTCACTGTCCTAAATAGAAAATGGGTGAATATTAAGAAAACACTTGCTATCGAAACCTCTCTGATGTCGCTGATATTAAACTGAGGCAAAAGTCCATCAGATGAGAGAAAAGTGTAAAACACATCCCATATCACTGTCCTAAATGGGAAACGATTGAATATTTAGGAAACACTGCAATCTCAAATAGATTAGATTAAACTAGACTGGAAATGCGCTAGTCTTCAGTGTGGGAGTTGTGGGTTCGATTCCCGCCAAAAAATCTTGGTATTGTCTGCAGATAAGTCAAAAGTTTCGCACGTAGTGTTATCTTGCAAAATTGATAGAGAAAAGTTCGAAACAATAACATCCCATATTGCTGTCTTAAATAGAAAACGGGTGAATATATACATCGGTAACACTTGCTCTCTCTGGTGTCGCTGATATTAAATTGGCGACAGGCAAGCCAGGAGCTTTGGAAGAAGTTTTTTCTTAGAAAATGTCTAGTTAGTACTACAATAAGGATCCTGCTTATGTATCTAATGTAGGGGGAATATCGAAGCAGACCACTTCCATAATGGATCCCTTTTCGACTCCGACTCGACGTTGAAAGAACGTTTTGAGATGCCTGCTTCCGAAAAGGATTTATCTAAGCCCACAGGGCCAGGCGCGTCCAATTCATCCATATTTACCTCCATAGCCACATGAGTAACTTCATAGACTGACCAGTCCACCCCTTGCAAGGTGTCTTTGTCATTCTATTTCGAAAACCGGAGTTCCTAAAGGGATTAACCTCTCCACCTCTTACGAGGCTTCCTTATCCATCCCTATGGAAATATCCCGGTTCAACGCCATAGGAGAACCTTTAGAGATTAATCTGTTCACTCCTTGCGAGGCGTTCCTGTCCATACCTTCTTAATTCTTTCCTAGGCCATTATTGGAGAAAACGTTGTCCACCCACACAGAGCTCCTTATGCATGGGTAAGTCTACATTGAAACTGGAGGTCAACCGCTATCCAGAATTCGCATACTAAAGGCCAAGCACCCTCTTGACCACGCATCCCTGGCATATACTGTTCCACCGTGGATTAGAGGCAGCTGTTAACGACTAGTCCTCCACTATCTAGCCATTCAGGTTCTCGGTACAGCTACCAACCACCTTAACCTTACAAGTGGGATCCTGCTTAAATATCATAAAGGATCTATGTTGCGGATATCTAGTATTTTGACAGCTATTCAAACCTAACCTAACTTTATTTTTTTTTTTTTTGTTTTCTGAAGTTGAAAAAGCATTTTGTGGAAATGACACCTGTGTTGAAGGTTATCAAACGATCGAGAAGAAAATTGAGAAGATTGAAATCGATGTCTGCTCTTTTTTTTCTTTCTTTCTTTCTTTCAATTTTAAATGAAATCTTGCATTGTCCACAAATGCCATTAATTGTTACCTTTTTTTCGGGCATCTTATAAAAATGGTCTTAATTATAATATTGTCAAATAAAAAACCGCACTAATTGAACAATCAGTGGTGAGTGGCTGTTCCTAACGAGCAGGGATACTACTAAATATTTGTTTACCAAAATAATGAAATAATCAGGTTTGGACAATCTTTGCGGTACAATATATTTTTTTTTTTTGGTTTAAATTTCCGGTTTATAAAATATAAAACCAAATTTGATATTTTGTTTCTAATATTCCTTAAGCTACTGATACTTAATTACAGCATCTCCAAAGATCAGATTAGAAGAAAAGTATAACTATAGGATAACAATTAGCAAAGGATTTTTTTTTTGTTTTTGTGATGGTTGCTTTAATCAGCCACGTGTAATCGTTTTGGTTATCGTGTATAACCTATGAATTTTAATTAAATAAGTCGGACATTGGTGGAGGTCCATTTTTAAAACTCAAGTTTTTTCATTGGAGGAGAACCAATAAACTCAAGTTGTTCACTGGAGGAGCACTATTAAACTCTTTTTAATTTGTCATAGCTGAATTTGGAGTCTCACTTCCTATAAGAAGGTATTGGTCGCGCTACAGATTTTGGAGGAAGCTAAGGAAATCACACCCTGTCGCTTTGGTTTCGTACCTTTGCCATTTACCAAAAATTTTTGGTCAGAATCCAAAAAAGGATGATAGAATACAGGTTTTGCCATCCCGAAAATAATATTGAAATTTTCTGCGCATGTCGGCCTAATAACGTCACGAAACTGTCTTCCTTTTGGCTAATAATTCTGATTGAGAGTATAACTATAAATTATGAGGGTTGTAATATAAATTATGAGAGTTTATTTGTAGCGTTGGCAAATTTGCCTATTACTTTGTTGATTACAGACTTGGCAACCTTACATTGGCCGAACATGCGCATGGCGTAATCTTGTCTTCTATCATTTATTTACTCATACTATTATCAAAACTCTGTTCGTATCATAAACGCAATGAGTTGGGCGAGTAAAACGAACTTTCTTTACTAGTTAGCGCCGTGTTTAAACGCCTCATGTTCAAAACACTTAGTGTGTTAATTTGCTTAGTAGTCCTGTGGAACTTTTGGAAAATGCTTAGTGCGTTTTGCTTGAACTATAGGTTCTTTGTATTTCTTAAGAAATGAAGACATTAAAATGAATGTATACTCGAATTGTGTTCGTGTTTCATTCAAAGTTCATTGTTGTTATGTTCAACATTTACTCATACTTATTCAAACTTGCTTATCGAAACTCTGACAGCTCATCGCATTTAGCTTGCTGGTCTTGGCTGTTTATTAGTGTTCACTCCTTTTATTCATTCCTTCTATTCATCGCTACTCGGGTGCAATGCACAGACATGAACTCAATGAAATATTACAATGAGCTTCTTGTGAGCTTCGTTGTTTGTGCTCATGCACTGCTTTTTATTATAATATGTTTATATTTCAATCATAATGTTGAGTTTTGTATTTTGTACATTGTTATTTCTAAGTACTGAATAACATTATGCAACTTTTGTCGCTACAATCGTTCTTGTTTCTTTTTTAATATTGCATTTGTGTTAATATCGTGCAATTTTTATTGCAGCAATTTGTATGGATGTAAACACTTGTTAAGATTTTAAACTTCAAAATTAAAACTACGAATGAGAAGAGAAAACGAACTTCAAGACTACATGCATATGTGTACCCCTTTTCATTCCTCTCTACCCTCTCTCCCACTAAGGAAGAATTGCAGCGACAAAATTTGCATAATGTAAAACGGGACTGTAATATGCTTCAAACATAAAAATATTATTATGTTAGTCATAACATGGTTTAACTACAACCATATAATTATGGTTACCTCAACCATGTTTTTTCTTTGTGTGTGTTAATCTTCTTCTGGCTTACATAGAGACTTAAAATTGTCAACTTTTTTCAAAACCGAAATTTATAAATCCTCCATAACCTACCTGTCACTATTAAAACGTTAAAATGTCAATTTAATATTTTTTTCTTTTGAGGTTAAATCCGGCTTTATATAAATATTAAATCTAACACGTTTTTGATCCCTCTACCCGTATAAGAGATTTGTCACTTGCATAATCTTTCACAACAATTTTGACCATCGCGACGTTAGTTAGATTTGACATTTTGACAACTGCTTGTAATCTTCGGTGATTAGTTAAAAGGAATCAGTGATTTTTGACTAGAACTCGTTACGTGTTTTTCTCCGAAACATTTTTCTTAACTTAAAGTTAATTCTTTTGCGATTGTTAATATGAATAGAATTTTCAAGGAATCATAATAAAGTCTTGAAAATAATTTAATGTTTTTTTTTGTCCAAAAAAGCCATTTAGTGGCCACCTATTCCTTGACAAAGAAAATATTTTTGTATTAATAGTTTATAGAAAACTGCTGGGTAAATATTTGAAGAGATTAAAATAATTTTCGCCATTAATATTTTTCAGTGAAAAAGAAACACCAAACAGTAAAGAAGATTTAATGGAATGGAATGAAAAGTAACTGTCATTTCTCCTGGAAAAAATTAAATCTATTAATTGAAAAAAAAAAACTGTTAAAAGAGCGACTAAATTAACGAAAGTTTTGTTAACCGCAAAGAAACGACACTTTAGACACTTTACTTTAATCAGCGCGTCAAGCGTAGCGTGTTTTAGCAACTAGCCTTAGCGCTGCAGTGACATATATACATACATATAATAAAACAGTAACTCATTTCCTGTCTGTCTGTGCTTGAATCACGGAAAAACTACTGGATGGATTTCAATAAAATTTTGTGAGAAGGTACCTTAGTATCCTGATTGCAATACAGGATTCCTATAGGATTTTCGCAAAAATATCTTATTTTCAAGAGAAAGTGGAGAAAAGGCAGTTAAAGTACACCGATTTTTTTACACGGTTGCACAACAGATGACGCTATTTTAAAATGACAAATTATTAAAAAAAATTCTTTAAAATTTTTTTATATTAATATTGACATTTCGGTCTTGAATTCTGTTTCACTGCCTAATGCTCTCTCAAATTCTATTTTAAAGCATGAAACCGTAATTATATTACAGTTACAAAAGCACAAGAGCAAATAAATTATATATTACAGCATATTATAGCATAGAAAATGCCAAACGCCCTATCTACATAAGTTAGTAATGTTAGTTAAGTTAGGGCGTTTTGCATTTTCTATGACGATATTAAAGTAGAAAGCTTTAAACAGTGTTTCCAACTACAACAAATGCTTACAGATAAGAGGTTTTAAAAATGAAACAATACACATAATAGCAACGTAAAATATTATCGGAATTTGTAACGTCAGTACTTTCCATTGTTGGCCCTAAACTGACGATGGTCTTACACCTTATTAACAAAACATTTTTTTACGAGATGAAGACCACTTAAACATTCCGCCATACAATTGGTGGCTTCTGTTGAAATGCAACAGAATACAATACAACCACCACGTTACTCCCCAAAGGACATGGCCAAAAATCGATCACAGGCACTTGGCAAGCCTAAAAGGCAAGCCTAGACCCATATTATAACCTCTTGCTTAGGGGTTGGAGACTTATCCCACTCCGTTCTGTTGAGAGTGCAATAACACACTTGATCGACTATGCACCATCTCCACATAAATCTATCCAAACCACAGCCACCACGTGTACCCCGAAGCCGAAGGGACCTCACCGGTCACATAGAGGAGCGGCTCTCTGTGGGGCTAGTATCGACTGGTACAACGGTGCCCGTTGTATCATTCGTTGGGACACTGGTCAGGCCTTAATTAAACAAACCTGTTCTTACAGATTCAGGTTCTAGGAACCCTGGCGTCTGGTGCACCCATCTGACTTTGCTGATATTAAACTCGAGCTTTACAAGAAGCCCATAGACTGATTGATAGGTCGCTAGTCTATCACTATTGGGTTGTGAGTTCGATTCCCGCCAAAGGTGCAATCTGTGTAGGACACTGCTTTATTGATGACATGCTCAGCAGTTAGAAGTTGCTTATAACGATTTTTGTGTTGGTTGCAAAAATGCGGATAAACAGAAAAGTGTGAAACACAACCTATGTCACTGTCCTAAATAGAAAATGGGTGAATATTAAGAAAACACTTGCTATCGAAACCTCTCTGATGTCGCTGATATTAAACTGAGGCAAAAGTCCATCAGATGAGAGAAAAGTGTAAAACACATCCCATATCACTGTCCTAAATGGGAAACGATTGAATATTTAGGAAACACTGCAATCTCAAATAGATTAGATTAAACTAGACTGGAAATGCGCTAGTCTTCAGTGTGGGAGTTGTGGGTTCGATTCCCGCCAAAAAATCTTGGTATTGTCTGCAGATAAGTCAAAAGTTTCGCACGTAGTGTTATCTTGCAAAATTGATAGAGAAAAGTTCGAAACAATAACATCCCATATTGCTGTCTTAAATAGAAAACGGGTGAATATATACATCGGTAACACTTGCTCTCTCTGGTGTCGCTGATATTAAATTGGCGACAGGCAAGCCAGGAGCTTTGGAAGAAGTTTTTTCTTAGAAAATGTCTAGTTAGTACTACAATAAGGATCCTGCTTATGTATCTAATGTAGGGGGAATATCGAAGCAGACCACTTCCATAATGGATCCCTTTTCGACTCCGACTCGACGTTGAAAGAACGTTTTGAGATGCCTGCTTCCGAAAAGGATTTATCTAAGCCCACAGGGCCAGGCGCGTCCAATTCATCCATATTTACCTCCATAGCCACATGAGTAACTTCATAGACTGACCAGTCCACCCCTTGCAAGGTGTCTTTGTCATTCTATTTCGAAAACCGGAGTTCCTAAAGGGATTAACCTCTCCACCTCTTACGAGGCTTCCTTATCCATCCCTATGGAAATATCCCGGTTCAACGCCATAGGAGAACCTTTAGAGATTAATCTGTTCACTCCTTGCGAGGCGTTCCTGTCCATACCTTCTTAATTCTTTCCTAGGCCATTATTGGAGAAAACGTTGTCCACCCACACAGAGCTCCTTATGCATGGGTAAGTCTACATTGAAACTGGAGGTCAACCGCTATCCAGAATTCGCATACTAAAGGCCAAGCACCCTCTTGACCACGCATCCCTGGCATATACTGTTCCACCGTGGATTAGAGGCAGCTGTTAACGACTAGTCCTCCACTATCTAGCCATTCAGGTTCTCGGTACAGCTACCAACCACCTTAACCTTACAAGTGGGATCCTGCTTAAATATCATAAAGGATCTATGTTGCGGATATCTAGTATTTTGACAGCTATTCAAACCTAACCTAACTTTATTTTTTTTTTTTTTGTTTTCTGAAGTTGAAAAAGCATTTTGTGGAAATGACACCTGTGTTGAAGGTTATCAAACGATCGAGAAGAAAATTGAGAAGATTGAAATCGATGTCTGCTCTTTTTTTTCTTTCTTTCTTTCTTTCAATTTTAAATGAAATCTTGCATTGTCCACAAATGCCATTAATTGTTACCTTTTTTTCGGGCATCTTATAAAAATGGTCTTAATTATAATATTGTCAAATAAAAAACCGCACTAATTGAACAATCAGTGGTGAGTGGCTGTTCCTAACGAGCAGGGATACTACTAAATATTTGTTTACCAAAATAATGAAATAATCAGGTTTGGACAATCTTTGCGGTACAATATATTTTTTTTTTTTGGTTTAAATTTCCGGTTTATAAAATATAAAACCAAATTTGATATTTTGTTTCTAATATTCCTTAAGCTACTGATACTTAATTACAGCATCTCCAAAGATCAGATTAGAAGAAAAGTATAACTATAGGATAACAATTAGCAAAGGATTTTTTTTTTGTTTTTGTGAAAGGATCTTTAAGGATATAAAGTTGTTAACATAAAATTGCACTCAGCACTCGAAACGACTTGCACACATACAAACTCGCAAATGCAAATGGGTGCATGTGTATGCTTGGCCTTAAAAAAGCCTTTTTATTTTTGCTATTCCTACTTGAAGACTCTCTTCGAGCAGTCTTTGTTTTAGTTTAATCCTTGTAAAACCACTTTTTTATTTATTTATTTATTTACTTGCTGCTTTGTACTTTTCTTAAAAAAAAAAATTCTTAGTTAAAGGTACTTCCGAAGGATGTTTGTTGGCTTTTGTTCTTTTCGGGATTTTCTTTTTTTTTCTAAACAAATTTATTTCTAATTTACATATTCAAATGGATTTTTATCTTTTGTTTGCATTTGATCTCTATTATGTTTTTTCGGAAGTAGTTCCTTTTTTCTTCCTCAAACACTGTCTTCGGCAAATGAGCATATGGGGTACTTAGCAGCAAGTGGCATTTGCCATAACAGAGCGTAGCCTTTTTTAAGAAAATGTTTATTTCCTAGAGATTATAACTGTAAAGGGTTTTCCAAAAGGGATGCACAAAAGTTTAAGTTAAATTAAATATGTTTAGTATATGATATCAGCGAACTATATAATTAATATACAATTGCGAGCAAAGGTCCTACAAGGGGTCACCACCACAAAACCTGAAAATGAAAATGATTACCAGAATCTTTCGCTGCCCATAAATAGAAATTAGTCACCAATTTCGCCAAACTGAGTATAGGGCTTTACTGCCCTTTGATAGTCGAATCGAACCTGTACCGTGACTTCTTTATTTTTTTTTCACTGTTGCATTAAGTAAAAATGGTTTTACGTGTGTTTGTCATATGACTTGTCAGTTTGATAACCCATATGTAATTTCATGTGTTTGTCAAAATAGACATTTTACATACGGTTTATAATTTTTGCTTTCAAACGTACATGTGTAATTGCATCAGACATAACCTATAATATATAATTTTTCTGCCACACAGTTTTGTAGTGCCAACCACAGCTGATGCAAAAGTGCAAACGTAGTGCTTTTGGTACCACAAAAAGCCTGAAATAGCAAAATATCAAGTTGGCATTACAGGATGTCAGATGCTTTGTCACATCAAAATAGAACACGTTCTAAATGAAAAATGTCATATGTATTGTACACATGGAAAATACACATGTTATGTTTGAAAGGGTTCACACGACGTGTATAGAATTTACACATGGAAAAGTGACAAGTCATATGACAAATACACGCCGTGTAAAAGCACTTTAATTAAGAGGAGATATGTGCCAAAAATTGCATTAAGCTATCATAACTCCTTCGATTTTTTTCCAGTTTTACTATGGGGACCGTTCACTGTGGCCCGTCTTCACTAGTCATCAAATTGAACAAAACACAAACATGACGCCTGCAGAGCAACGGAATTAATTTGTGTCTGTTGTTATAGGTGACGAATTCCTGTCTATGTAATTTTCTATTTTTCAACAATGTTTTTTGAATGCTTATTGCACAGCAAATAGTAGGAGTATCATTGCGCAACAGATGGCGCTGTTGGAAAATACTACTGTCAACCTAAAATACAACAACAATGTCATTGTCATGTTATAAAATAGTTTTTATAACAAATGTTTTAACAACCATGTTAAAAATTGGAAATAACATTAACATGGGCGGTCTACATTTAACACTAACATGATGTTAGTGTTAATGTTTATCATTTTATGTCTAATGTAGACTGGGGGTAATATAAAGGGGTTCCCAATAAAAATGTATAAAATATTTAATTATTTAAATAGTTTCCGCAGAGTTTAATAAGTCCTATAACCGATTACTCGGGCACCTAGATCTGGCAGAAATTAGGAATGGTTGGTTAAAAAACGCCTACAAACGTGAGAAAGCTTTAATAAAGCTCTTAAATATATATCATGCAGTCACGTAAGTAGGCAAATCGTTTAAAACAAAATAGTTAAAGCCATTTTAAAATTAGAATTTTCTAAGATTTTTTTAATTTTAGCAAAATACCGAGAAAGTCCATTTTGGCTGAGGCAAAAATCCAAAATTGGAATTTTTTAGTCTTTTGCCAATAAAGTCCACATATGGTCTAGGGGTCATGAAATACAGGGTGGTGAATTTGTCACGCAAAAGAGAAATTGTTTCGATAGCAAGTGGCACCGTCCTCTTGAAACCACATATCGTCCACATTCATATCTTCCAATTCGGGCCATAAAAAGTACGTTATCGTCTCACTATAGCGAACACCATTCAGAGTAACTGCCTGACCGGCCTCATTTTGAAAAAATACGGCCCGATGATGTCGCCAGCCCATAAACCGCACCAAACAGTCACTCTTTGTGGGTTCATTGGTTTTTCCACAATCACTCTTGGATTATCATTCGCCCAAATGCGGCAATTCTGCTTGTTGACGAATCCACCACTGAGGTGAAACTGTACCTCATCACTGTAGATGATTTTCTTTGAAAAGTGATTATCCAAAGTTGTCATTTCTTGCCAGCATTCTGACCATTGCTCGATTATGTATCTTTCCATGGTTCAAATTGAGTTAGTCTGAAATTGAGAAATGTCAGATTAAATGCAGAAAAAAACTTGACGTTTAGGTATGGTTCACATTCAACATAGTTGGCATTATATATAGCTTTACTACGGCAGTATTTTTTTCCGATCGCAGCTTTGGGATTTTAGAACATATAAACAGGTTCAAGTCAAAATTTCGATGTAAAATAGGTCAAATTGAAGGATCTTCTACAAGATAGAGCAATTTTACACGAAATTTATTTTAAACGTTAAACGTACATATTGTTATCTTACACCGAGATATAATATTTTTATATATTCTTCCTTAAGAAATTATTTTTCTATTAAAAAATAAGATTGACGGCCATTTTTAGCCTAAAATACACAAAAATTCAATAATTTTAGAATTTTTAAATTGAAAATCGTCTAGTTTTTAACTCCGAGAAGAAGAAATTTTTCCGCAGTATTTTAAATTTTGCTTACTAATTATAGGAAAAAATTCAGCAAATTTAAAAAAATTTTGCTGAAAAAGGTTTTAAATATATTTTTAAAAAGCTGGACCAGGTTATTGAAAAATCAAAAATTTTTATTTTAAAATACTTATAAGTCGCTTATTTTAAAACATAATTTACAGATAACCCCATAATTTTATAGGTCTTAACTAGACCTTTAAGACCATGTATAATAATCACATAACAACAAAAATTAAAAAGCTTGGCATCTCTAAAAGAATTTGCAGGGGCGAGGTACCCAACTTTGAGATCACATAGCGCCACCCCTGGCAAGTGGATGGTGCTCACCGTCGAAACTTAAGCTGAAATACTCCTCCGATATGCTCATGCCAAATTTTGGATAAATCGGCATAATTCATTACAAATGGCTGAGTTATTTATTTTAAATATTTTAACTCTGCCCACTGTGCAGTGTAAAATATGGCATGTCATAACATCCGTTAGTTGAGTTACCAGATAATTGTAAAGCGAGTATTTAACAACTTCCAAAAGAAAAAGGTTACCAGACAGCTGATATGTATGTTGAGGAAATCATTTCTGAATTAAAATTTAATATGTGACCCGGTCTATGAAAAGGTGGCTTATGACTCAAAAACAAAATTTTGAAAATTTAGCTGCTAAAGATAAACAATGCATTTCGTCAGTTTCTTAGTAGTTTTTCTTTTGCATTATGAACAGTCATGCCCAAAAAATGCAAACCAAAAAATGCAAAAAGCATAAATATGATAAGTTCGTGTATGTGTATATAAAGAGCAATGTTTTTTTTCAATGCATTTAAATTTTTCAATTCCATTTATTATCTTGATTCTGGATTTTCAATAAAATTAAGTTTTTCTTTCATTTGTGCTCTTCTTCCTCTACATTTTTAGTACACTGCTAAGCAAGTTAGGACTTTCTAGTTTACACCACGTGAAAGAGCGTCTCAAAAACTATCGAAACCAAAATAAAGTGGAAACATTTTTTTTTGAGTCATAAGCCACCTTTTCATAGGCCGGGTCACATATATATTTGTCTACTACTGCATGTAAAAAAAAAACATGTCGTGTATAGGTAGCATTTACGATCTATGATTGAAGTTAAACGTAAGTTTACTTGCGATCCAGGGTAGGGGGAGTGGGGTAAAATAGGTCTACAAAAATTGGGCTATAGTTAAGAAATAATTTTGAATACTAAAAGATCCCTTATGGGGATTTAGGTAAGGCCACTAATGATAACGATTAATAAAAGGTTAATCTATTAAAGCCATTTTCACACTATTATACTGAGTATTAAGACTTGTCAAATACTTAAATCCAATGAGAAAGTGTGTGTAGTGTGAAAGCACTATGTTATCAAAATGTGAAATAATACGGTGATAAAGTTGATATCCCATAATACCAAACCATTTTTAGAAAATTTTCTAAATGATAACATTTTGCATTTTATCAGGGTTGTGTTTTTTTTTTTATAAGCAAAGAACCAAGCTGAGTGAGTCGCAGACGATAGTACGCCGCCGTTGATGATATTTTTCTTTGTCCTGCACCTGCCTTAAATTGCCATCAGTCTAATCGCCAACATATGTACTATGAGCCAACTTACACCATGAAATTTTTCATGAAACTTGTTGCATGCAATTTTTGTTTGTTGGCAAGAGATGTAGAGTAGCAAGCGGGGTAAACAAAATGGCATGGCTTGAATTTTGAGGCGATTTTTTGACACTTGCTTTGTGTAATTTTCGTTTGTTCAGAGTTGATTTTAAAAATGAAATTGTTTGGTTTAATTACACAGTGCAACACGGAAAAAATAACCATATACGGACACCACTACGAGGCAAAGTTGTAGCTCTTGTCATAAAGAACAAAAATTGTGAACGTATAAAATCAAAAAACTTCATCTTCAAGGTCAAAATCGCAAAAAACTTTAAAAAATTCAATTTTTTTACCTTTTTTCCCCTGTTCAGGTCCATAGGTAGCAAACCGTTCAAAATTCAAGGAAACAATCAAAAGTTAACAACAAAACAACAAAAGTTAACCTAATATCTCAATAAACAACTTTCTAGAACATATGAACTTCCTAGGAATGATTCTTAAGATCGTTTAGGGAAATTTTTCACTTTTGCGGCTACCTAACCGCTATCTAAACGGTGTTAAGAATCATTCCTAGGAAGTTCATATGTTCTATAAAGTTGTTTATTGAGATCTTAGGTTCATTTTTGTAGTTGATTGTTTTATATTTTCACAATTTTTGTTCTTTATGACAAGAGCTACAACTTTGCCTCAGAGAGTATATCAAAATTCCAAACGGTTTGCAAAATATGAGCTTGAGTAAATGATCATTTTTTTCCAAAAATGACATCGAGGCCCCACATCTTTGAGGGACAATAAAAAACCTGGAGGACTTTGGGCAAAACTGGGAGACAGGGGTCTTTTTTTTTGGTCTTTTATTACGTAGTGGTGTCCGTATATGGTTATTTTGCCATGACTTAAAAAATTACACAGTGTGTTATGTTTACATTTCAGTATGATTTTAATAATTTTAAGTAAAATTTCATTCTTTGTTATACTAATTTTTATTTCTTTTGTATTTTAGTACGATTGCATATACATATTTTTAAGAAGTAACCCACAAACAATAAAAATTACGAATATGAAATCAAAAGAAAATGTTAAAAATAAATTCGAGCCGATTGGATGAAAAATATGCAATAAAATTCGCTGCAACTTTAAAATAGACATGAAAAAAATGGCATGAAAAAATGGCATCGTATAAATTCGGTCTATGTTTCTGAAATGCCTAGAAATTGTTGAATGTACGTAAACTTGAATGGCCAAACAAACTTAAAATCCGGCACCTCTGCCGTCCACATAAAATTGCTCAGCCTACGCCGTTCAATGTCTCGTTTCGGCTTGTTCCTTTGCTGATATTTTTCATTTAATTTGAAGTGTGATAGTGTGAAAACGAAATGTTATGTTACGTTAGTTTTTTTGACAATCACACAATTCTCATTTGATTTCTATCTTCTCAGTATTATAGTGTGAAACGGGCTTAAGTTTTTTTTTAATTTTCTTTTAAATTTCAATCGAGTTCGTTTAATTTCTAGCCAAACAAGTGACTTCTTAAAAAAATCTCTCTATTTTCTCAGTTTCATATTAAACTTATCTTACTAAACCACAAAATATCTATTAGCTCAACAAGTCCTAGAGTTTAACACAAAAATATGATCCTCTTATAACTAGTATAACAATGATTAATATTTCGTTATTAGTTAGTTTTCAAAAGAATAACACTTTCTTAAAAAAAAGAAAATATGAAGCTTACTTCCTTCAAAAAAAAAAAAGGAGACGAATACCTACTTCCTTTGACTTATAGTCACTTATTTACACCCACAAAACTGTTAAAATATTCTTTACTTTACACTTTCTACTGCTACAAAAAAGACAACACAGGACACAAGAAGAAAGAAAAGAGCAAACAATACTCTGACATTTCATTTCAAAAAAGGCTTAAATGACAAACAAATCTCAAGAAGATTTAAACGATTAACATTCACATGAAAAGTATTTTGGCTGCTAAATGCAGATTCAAACTCTCAACCTCTCAAACTCAACTAACAGTAAAAGGTGTAAATAAAGGATTCTTTATGGAGTTCATATTACGGACATTAATCCGGCTAAACCGTTATTGTGGCCTAAAACACGGAACAAATGAGCAAAAATTTCTATTTATTTGATAAAATTGCAAAAAACAAAAAGAAAAAGAAAAAAAAAACTGAAAAAGTGTGAAAACGATTATAAAACTTCCTCAAAAATAGGAAAAGTGTTTCAATTTGATCACACATAATTCATCACACCAAAAAAAAAACAATTGTAGGGATCTTTTAGGAAACACCTTTATCCCTATGCCACCACATAACGGCACATACGACAAAATGTAGTGGTGAAATATTGTGGAGATTAAAAAGGAATAGAAAAGAAGCCAAATTTAGACCAAATAAGGTGGGAAAAGAGTTAAATTACAAATAAACAAAAAATATAATAAAAAGTTATACACCTAGAGAAATTTTGAGTAAAATTATAAGCACTTGTAAGCCTTCTGAAAACCCAAGATTTTAAAAAGTCCTCAGTATATACATAGGCCTTTGTTAATGATATAAACTCTTCATTTAACTCAATTATTTTCAAACCGATCATATATACATATATCTATCGGGTGGTTAAATTTTAAGGGCCGTTGTCGAATGTGAACCATACCTAAACGTCAAGTTTTTTTCTGCATTTAATTTGACATTTCTCAATTTCAGACTAACTCAATTTAAACCATGGAAATATACACAATTGAGCAATGGTCAGAATGGTGGCAAGAAATGGCAACGTTGGATGATCAATTTTCGAAGAAAATCATCTTCACTGATGAGGCACATTTTCACCTCAGTGGTAGATTCGTGAATAAGCAGAATTGCCGCTTTTGGGCGAATGATAATCCAAGAGTGATTGTCGAAAAACCAATGCACCCACAAAGAGTGACTGTTTGATGCGGTTTATAAGGTGGCGGCATCATCGGGCCGTAAATGAGGCAGTTCAGGCAGTTACTGTGAATTATAGCCTCATGCTTAGGGATTTGGAGACTATCCAAACTCCGTTCTGTTGAGAGTGCAACAGCACACTTGAGCGACCGTGCACCATACCAACATAAATCGATCTTAAGCCACAACTACCACTTGTCCCCCGAAGGGTACCTCACCCACAACCGGTCACAGAGAGGATAGGCTCTCTGTAGGGCTACCGATTCCTGTGGTACCAGTCCTTTGGGCACTGGTCGGGCCTCGAAGAGGACCCGTGCAATAAAACAACAGACTTTTTCTTCCAGATATAGGTTATAGGAAACCTAGCGTCTGGTGCCCCTATTTTCCCGGAGTGAACCGCGTCAAAGCATTTGCAATCTACTGCAGTGACAATTGGAACCGCCGGGGTGAGCTAAAGGACGAGATAATTCGGCACATTAACGGCATAGAACCTCAACTATGCCTCAGCGTCATCGAAAATTTGGAGCATCGGATGGAGGTGTGCCGCCGAAGTGGCGGCGGCCATTTTGCCGATATTTTATTCCATACATAATTGAACCACACCAATATTCTGGAAATAAAAAGGAATGACAATAATTTTCTAAATAATTTGTGTGATAATCAACATTGGCCCTTAAAATTTAAACACCCTTTATATTATAATAATAATATCCTGTAATTCCTATAAGGAACATAGAGCCACAACAAAGTTCTTCCAATCATCTCTTTCATTTGCAATATGTTTTATTTCGCTCCAACTGCGTCGTGAGATTCTTATTTCGTTGTCCAACTGTCTGGTCTTCCAATACGTCGTTGACCCTGGGGATTCCAATCGATGGCCATTCTGCTAATGTCTTCGGGTGACTTTCTGAGCGTGTGAGCAATCCAGTACCTCTTACGTCTACGTATCTCCAACTGAATGGGTATTTTGTGGGTGGTATTCCAAAGATTGTCGTTGATATTTTTTCCAGGCCAGAATATACGTAGGATTATAATGATAATGAAGTGTCATATCAGGGTGTCCGCCGGGAAGGTATACTACTTTGTTTGGCCGCCATTTTGGTAAACATTAGTCTTGACAGTTCATATTTGACAGTTATGGAGTAGTCACGTGGCAAATTTATTATGGAAAAATATTCGATAAACCAACGTGTTTTAATCGTTAAAACATTTTATCAAAATCAATCATCGATTACTGTGACAATGAGAAAGTTACGTGAAATTTTTGGGAGAAACAACTTGTCAACAATTTATCGCACTATTAATCGAGTGAAGTGAATGATTTCGAAGAAAGAGGGTCTGTCGGTGATAGGCCCAAGCATGGACCACAACGCACTGCAAGATCGGCTGAAAACATTACTGCTGCTCAAGAAAGTGTTCAAAACAACCCATCAACCTCAATTCGACACCGTGCTAAGAAGCTTGGTCTTCAAAGAATAACTTTGGCTACAAATTTGCACAAGAATTTACATTTGCTTCCATTTAAGATTCAGTTGACACAAGAACTTCTTCCATACGACCATGTACGCCGCCGTACATATGCCAAGAGGATGTTACAGCTCGCCCATGGCAACACCGATTTTCATGAAAAAATCATAAGGAGTGACGGGGCACATTTTTATTTGAATGGATATGTATGTATGTGAATAAACAGAATAGTCGGTTCTGGGCAATGGAAGACTCTCAAATTATTCATCAGTCACCTTTCCATCCATTAAAAGTGACAGTCTAGTGCGCTTTTGTCAGGCGGAATCATTGGACCTTACTTTTTTGAAAATGAAAACGGCGTAACGGTAACTGTGAATGGGGAGCGACATCGTGATATGATTAAAAACTTTTTAACGCCACAACCGATTAACTTTCGGTATCAACAAGACGGTGCCACATCGCATACAGCCAGGATTACAATGGAATTGTTGCGAGTAGTATACCTTCCCGGCGGACACTCGTACTAATGGGTGCATTTTTTTGTTTAAGCTCTTAACTTAATTGGTCTAATAATGATGAGAAAAAGAGTGCTGACAGACGGACAGACATTGTAGCGAAATATACAATAGGGTTACGTTTTTACCCTTTGGGTACGGAACCCTAAAAAAGGTATCCAACCTCCTAAAATCTCTGGACAATTTTCAATACCACAGTTAAGGTATATTTATCTTACTAGGTAGTGTCGTCCGCCCAGCTGATTTAGTAGTTCGACATGTCAAAAGTTGTATTTGTTCAGAAATTTTATAGTGTAGAAGTGTGAAAGCAATAAAACACATACACGCCTTCTCAATTTTCTTATATGTTTTTTGACATTTCGAACTACAAAGCAACAACAAAATGCCATGTTGTTCTTGTATTGTTGTAGGGATGCTACTACCTAGTAAAATAAATAACCTGGTCCACAGTTAAGAAGTATTTTTTCCCTAAGTGTATTGAAAACATTTAAAAACTGTAAAAATAACTGTGACATTTGAATGTGGGAGCGAGCAATGTGACATTTAACAATTGAATTCAACCACAAAAAAAATTTATAATGAAAAAAGATTCATTTTAATAAATAAAAATGAAAAGGGTATTTTTCATCAACCAATGTATTTGATTCGAATTCTTTATTCACTTTCTTTCAATGTTTTTCAATTTAAGCAAATTTTTAATGAAGTGTGGATTTATTTAAGCGGTTAAAATGATGACAGTTAATGATGTATTCCATTAAAATGAGACAATAAAGACGTAAAACGGTTTTAGATGACAGCCAATTGAGAGAACCCGAATTAAAAGTGCAATAATAACGGAATTTTCTAATCTGTGGAAATAAAATTCTCACAATTTATGGTTTTTATTTTTTTAATAAACATTCAATATTGAAAATGTTGACATGTCCACACATAATGGATGATCCATGAAAAATGACATTTGCTGTCATGTTACAATAGACCTATTGTTATGGTATTTAAGGGAATATCTATACAAATATATGGATGGATGGATGTATATATGTAAATATAGATACTATGTGAGTGTGAGTGGCTTTAATTTGCACGAAAAGTCTTTGGTGTTTTTGTAGGCGTGTTGCCCTCTCTTTTTCATCTTTCGGTGTAGTTGCTCTCTCTTTTATTATAAGTTTTTAAATTTTTTTATATTTGTATTTTGTATTGTTTGCTTTTGGGCGTAAGAAAGTAGCAAATTTGTTTGTTAAGATCCTTAAAATTGTCTTTGTTTATCAGTCATTCTTTCTGTTGTCCCTTAAAGACATTTTTATGAAATTTGAAATATTACATCCTGTCTTTGTGTGGCAGCCAAGCTACTTTTTTTTTATGGAAAGAAATTGAAAGAATTTTGTTTGTAAAATAGCCCCTTGAGTATTGGCCATCAGATTCGTTAGGGCTTATTGTGTTACAAATTGTATTTTGTAGGAATTTAACTTTAACATCTTATTAAATGCCGAGTAAAAACGCATAATTAGAAAATATTTATTATTTTACATACAATATAAGTGAAAAAAAAATCCAAAATATGCTCTTTACACCTTTATATGTATATGTATCTGAAAGCCTTCACTATAAACTTTCAAACTTTACCTGTAGTAGTAACTCGTATCTAGTGTCTTTGAAAGGGGAGATTAATAGATCGATTATGGATGGCAACCCAACTTTAGTTGCGTTGTCAGTTGCCGAAATTGTATTACGTATGGCAACTGGCAACTAAAACTTGTAATTTTAGTTGCCAACTTACTTTTCAGTTTTATGGTTGCTATTTATGCACTAAAACTGAAAAGTAAGTTTTTTTTTCTTCATCTCTTTTCTCATAATCATACAGACAACATGTATTGGCCCTCTTTCTGCATTGCTTACACATTTGATCAATACCTGGTCCCAGATTTTTAACTTTTGATGAAAATGGTCGAAAAATAGCTGCTGGTATGAAACTTGGTATATCAAAGGCTTCATGCTCAAGACACGGAGGGTTGTACTTTACAGGAGGATCTTTACGTGGATGAGGAGTTTTCTTTTTAGAATTATTGCCTTGGCTGGAACATGATTGTACATATTAAATTTACGAGTGTGCTTAGGCCAAGGTATATTTATCTTACTAGGTAGTGGCGTCCCTACAACAAATACAACAATACAAGAACAACATGGCATTTTGTAGGTCGAAATGTCAAAAAAAAAATAGAAGAAAATTAAGAAGGCGTGTATGTGTTTTATTGCTTTCTCACTTCTGCACTATAAAATTTCTGAAAACATACAACTTTTGACATGTCGAACTACTAAATCAGCTGGGCGGACGACACTACCTAGTAAGATAAATATACCTTGGTTTAGGCATAATTCTAGAGAAATTGGATATTGATTTCAAAAAGAATCAAAACTGCACACATGAAATATTTTTTTTTTTTTGTTGTATTTTTTGTTATTTATTAAAAACTATTTGATAATTTACATTTATTTCAAGTTGCTAGACTGTCAAAATATTACTATCGATAACTTTACGGCAACTGAAAACAGTTGCCATACGTAATACCAATTTTGTCCCCAGTTGCGTTGCCTTTTGACAATCAGTCCCGAGTTGTGGTTTCGATTCCCACCAAAGACTCTGGAATTTTTCACTACAAGTTGGCAGGAAGGCGAAGAAGGAGCTTAGATTTAATCTGGGTGCCTACAAATGGTTAACAGCGTGAGTTACAGGTCACGGACAATCAACTATTATCTGGTCGAGTTAAAAATCGAGGTAAGGTGATACTTACAGACTGTGCTTGGAAGAAGGCTAACATAAAAAAAGCTTTGGACCACAGGCAGTCACGTACTAAATGGAGATGCTGTGGAGACTTTAGCCTTAAGCAAATGTTAGCAATTACCATATACTCTGTGATAAAGTAGATTGTCGACTAGTATCTGTCCCACAGAGGGGTATTTTGCCAATCTAGCCGGACATTAGGCCAAAAACTAATTTTGAAAAATGTAAAAACTTAATTACGCAGCTCGAACGATAAAATTCTGCATGGTATAGTAAATTTTCAAAGGTCTTGCTTGAGATTTATAGTTTTGGGACCGTGATCAAATCAGGAAAGTTGAGTAAACTCGCATACGTTTTTATTGACTTTATACGATTTTGAGAGGTTTGCAATATATTTTTTTGTGGCTAAACGAATAAAGATTTTTAATTGATTGTTTTTTTCTGTGAAAGGCTATATTAGCAGCTACTTATATTAATTTTTAGAAAAATTTTATTTTAAATTTATATGATAAAAAAAATTTCTTTCGAAATTAAAAAAAATGATTTTTGTTGTTCACTTTATGAACATAAATATTTTATGATTCGTTCATTTTCATTCGTTCTTATGCGTTTTTAGAAATAAATAATGTTATACATAAATTAATTGTTATTATTGTAAATAAAGTTTACTGTTACTACTGTAAATTATTTATTATCCATACATATAAGAAAACTGTGATTTTCAGCCTATCTGTCGGTTTGTATTCGCATCACGTAACAACTACTAGCTGAATTATAATAAAATTTTATCTAGAGGTACCTTAGTATCGTGGTTCAAATATAGGATATTTTTTTCCCCGTAGAAGTATATCATTACCAAGAAAGTGGGAGAACAAGTAATGAACGTACGCAATTTTACCGATTCAATGGTACTGCAAACTTGGCAACAACTTTCATTTTTGCCAGCGAATAATTTAAAACACTATTTACAGTACTTTAAAATATTTATGAAATTTTAGATTTTTATATAAAGCCTATATTTCTGAGTAATTACCCAGGGATGGGTACCTTTATATGGAGTAATTACATAAACCATAGCTGAAACACTATAAAATTAAGAGTCTTAAAGTGGATTTCTTTCAAAGCAAAATAAGGACGCTGACGAAGTGGCGGGCACAGCTAGTTATGAATAAATTAATTATTCTCAGATAAATTAAATGCTATAAAGTAATAAATTATAAAAATGACTTTTATTAATATTCTTCCCTTCCCTAATTTTTGGAAATTAGCAAAAAAAAATTTTAAATAAAATAAAAATTCACATTCACACGTTTCGTGGGGTGGAATTGGAGGGCCCATAAAAAATAGAAATTTTATTTTTATGGTATTAAGGCGTATGTAATCTATTTCTTTTAATAATTACATTATTTTTGCAAATAATATTTTATGTCACCGCCCACAAAAGGAGGAGGTGCGAAAAATTGAGCATTTGATGACTATAAAAGTTGCATTTGCTAAACAAAAGTATGGAAAACTTAAAAAAAAATTGAATATTTTAGAGGTAGGATTGGTTCTTCTAAGGGGACCTTTTTTCTCCTAAGTCCGATTTTACTTATTTTATAACTTTAACAGCCTATGACCATAAGAGATTTTTCTGCCAATTTTCATTAGGCACTCACTAAATAATCAGAGCTAATATAAACTAAAATAAAACTGGAGTGGCCTACACTCAACTTTACCATACGCAATGATACCATACCAAAAAATATAAGTTCAAAGGCACATACA